>JABUQX010042154.1:42500-47500 GCA_015478945.1 Trachelipus rathkii
AGCGAAGGTGGTGTATTTATAGAGAGAATGACTAGTGGTGAAACATAGGTCAAGTGTGTTCAAGAATTGGTTGGGGCGATCCGGAATGTGTGTGTGTTCTTTAATTAGTTGCTCCAGGTCGTTGAGAATGCTGAATGATTCTGCCTCTTCCCCACCTAAATCAGTATGAGAGGACCAAAACCATCCAGTGTTGTGTACATTGAAATCCCCCCAAATGAGGAACTCAGTATTTGGATGAGAAGATATAAAAGTCCCTCGTGAGAAGTAGTAAGATATTCAAAAAAGTGCGTGAAAATCTGTTCTGTTTAAGAGAAACAGTAAAGGCAGAAGCACAAGATTAATTGTAGTAGAAGGAAAGAAAGATTTTAAGCCCCAAGAAACATCGAAGTTAGGAGATTCGAGATTCTCGAGACGTGTTACAGGAGTGTTTATGCTTACATAGGCACATACTCCACCCTTCAGACTGAAATTATGAAATAAGTTATAGTTGGACATATTAAACGAGTTAGAGGATGAATTCCTAGCCATCTGGGTCTCAGACAGGGGCAAAAGGTTAGGGTTAGAGTTAGAGAGGTGGTATTCCACGGCTGGAGAGCTAGATTGCAAGCCACGGATGTAGTAAATTCGATAGTAAGCCCGCGCCTGTGCAAATCTGCCATCTTACATGCACATACAGCAACCACAAAACAAAAACACAGACAAAAAAAACGGAACAAACGTGAAATCAAGTTAAAATTATTCACACACTAACCTAAATTTAAAACCGTAAATGTTAAAAAGTTAAATCGTATTTACAGTAAATATGTAAAATATGAAAAATCATAAAGTTAAAAACATTAACGCTCTTTTACACCCATAAAAATACACGAATAAAAAAAAAGTAAGTAAAATTGATTTGAGGCATTAAACTTAAATTTAAAAAGGTTCAAGGGCCAAATAATAAATCAAATTTAAACCACTGTGAAAACGAAATCCATACTTAATGTAGCCCTTCCCTTAATATATATATATATTATATATTATTTATATTATATATATATATATATATATATATATATAGTATATATATATATATTATTTATTATATAATATATATATATTATTATATATATATATATATATAATATATATATGCCTTAGGGTGATCTTTTTTTTTTTTTGCCTAGGGCGGCATGAATGGTTAAGAGGGCCCTGTATATATATATATATAAAGTCAACTTTCTTTAAACACTTTTGAAAATTTTGCTAAATTGTGGTGAAGTAAAAGAAAAACTGTTCACCAGTATTGGGCGATATTTTTGAACGTTTTTCCTCAAATATATTTCCTGCTTCTGAAAATAATCTCTCTGAATATATGGAGGCTGGAAAGGAGAGTAATTTTTTGGCTAGTACTGCTATGTTTGGGAATTTAGCTTTGTTCACTTTCCACCAGTTTAAGAACTTCTTTACAGCAGATTAGAAATTGATTTTTTCTGATAAAAAAAATCAATTTATTTAAGAAAATTACATCTTTTGAAGGTACTGATTTTTCTTTTTTTCGTTTTTTAAACTATAACTGACTCGCTGTCACTTTCATTTTCTTCAAACATAAAAACTAAGTGACTGGAGTAATTTCTTCTCTTAATGCTCCTGATGATTTTGAGGTACTTGGCAAATCTAAGTTTATTTTAGATGATGCTCGTTTCTGAAAATGGATGGATGACTCATCGCCTGAACCTTCTTCTGTACTGCTACTACTATTATCACTTTTTACCTTCAATTCTTTGCATATTTCTTCAAGCATCCATTTTCTACTCAATTTTCTTATTTCATTAGAAAATAAAGTCAGTTTGTATCTTGGGTTTACTACAGCACTTAAAACAATTATCTTGTTTTGGTATATATATATATATATATAATTATATATTATATATATATATATAATATATATATTATATATATATATATATATATATATATTATATATACTATATATAATATACTATATATATATATATATATATATATGTCTATTGATCCTTTCTCTTCCTTTTATTCATAAATCTAAACTTTAACGCCTTCTTCAGCTCTTTCTTTTAAAGTCTGAACTTTGCTGTCATCCTCAGAGTTTGAGAGATATGCTGGAGAGTTCGAATATGGAGAATAATTGAATGAAATAACTTGATTTTCCTTGTTAATTTCCGTAACCATGAGAAATGGTTGCAAAACTCTTAGAATTTTTTCAATTATTTGCCATTTATTAGCAGTTAAAGCTTGAATGTTTGATTTTTCTACAATATAAACTTGCAGAGGTCTTTTCAAACATTTAGTTCTTTCTAGAATCAAATTTGTGCTATTCCACCTGGTATTAACATCTTGAATTGGCATAAGTGGGCTAGCAAGATGTGGATCCAAGTCTTTTTGTATTCTTAAGTTCATTACAGCTTAAACTGGAATGATTGAAATGTGTACAAATATTCCTACATTTCTTAATTAAATCACACTGTTCTTTGAGAAAATAAGGCATCTTTAATAATAAATTAAAGTTTATGAATAAAACAAGAGAAACTTGTGTATCCTGCTAAATCAGTTCCAAGTTTTATGTTATATGCTCCATCTCGAAGGATCAAATGGATTTTTTTTAGGAGGAATTTCCCAATTATTCATCATACTTTCAAAAGTCATAGCAATTTTCATTCCAGAATGAGGACCTGGGAAAGACTTGCAATGGAGTACACAGTCCATTTTTTCAAACTCGCTGGTAAGCCAGTGAGCAGTTAAAGAAATAAATGACTCGTTTGAATATTTAGCTGTCTATATATCTGTAGCAAATGATATCTGATCAGCCTTAGATAACTTCTCGAATACTGTTGATCTCAATTTGCTGTATGAAGGTTGGTAACCTTATAAATATTTTCTACTAGGAATAAGATATTTTGGTTGAAGATAGGTAATAAGTTTATGAATCCCTGCTCTTCAGTGATTGTGAATGACTGGTTACTCATTGTGATAAAATTCATTATTTTCTGATGCATTGCCTGTGATTTAGGGGTCATTGATGTGCCAAATCTTTTTTTGGGAGAAACTTTCCTCAAAACTCACTTGTTTCACGGCTTAGATCTTTCGTCTTTTGGGGCTTCCTTTGTTCTAGAAATACAGGACTATCTCTTTTACTATCCAAATTTTTGACTTCCAGATATTCTCTTCGGTGATGATTTTCCATATGTTTATTATGAAGTTGCGTTGTACTAAATGGTTTTGGTGTACTACCTCGTTTTATTTTAATGTGGCGCATTTTACACTTTATTATAGATTCTGTAACATCATTAATAATAAAAAATCTTTTACGAATGATGGAATTTTAAAACAATTTTGTGAGGTTATTATTATGACAAATCTGCAATCAATTAATGAATAAAATCTTTTCAAATCTGCTAATGAAAAAATGCCAACACACACACACACACCCCACCCACACACACACACACACACACACAAGCACACACACGCACACACACACCACACAACCCACACACACACACACACACACACACACACACACACACCACACACATATATATATTATATAATATATATATATATATATATATTATATATATATATAGTATATATATATATATATATATATATATATATATTTATATATAATGATGCCTTAGGATAATATTATTTCAGGATAACATTGGTTTAAATAAAATTTTGTCATATAATCAGAAGAAAAATATTACTTTAACAATAAACTTAATAAAATATAAGCATTAGCTTTCTACCTAAATCACGGTCCTCATTCAGATGCAGTAAAGTTTAAACTAAATAAATAATAAAAAATTATTACAAATTATACATATCAAAAAAGTTTGGGTTTTATTTTTTTGAAAAAGGGTGAGAAGTGTAAAATGTTCATGATGGGATCAATGTGGAAGTCATTTTTTTGTACATTAAAATTATTAGAATTGTTAATACAAAAGGATTCAGTGAACTTTCGCAGGTGTAAATTTTCTGTGGCAATGATGGGTGTCATTTGATTAATGTTGATAGTGTGATTATGAGTGGATCTATGGAGAGTTAGGGCAGAGTTTGGATTGTCTTGTTGGAGATCATATTTATGTTGATAGTTACGACGGGAAAAATCATGCGTTTCACCAACATATGTGTTGTTACAGTTGTAACAAGGGATTTTGTAAACGCATTGAGATGTAATAGCATTAGTGTGTGTATGTGGTTTAAATATATGTTTGAAGGGAAGAATATTAGAAGAGGAAGTGTGTATGGGTTTGGGTAAGATATCATCATTAATTGGATTATGAGTTGAGAGAGGTAAAGGAAGATAAGAGGTATAAGTTTTGTCATGTTTTATAGGTTTGGTGTAATAGGTGTGCTTCGCTCTACGTAAAGCTGTGTTGATAATATGATGAGGATAAGAAAGTTTAAGGAATTGGGAAGAAATTAAGTTGATTTCAGGTTGAAAGTTAGTGGGGAGAGCAAATTCTAAACGCTCTGAGGAATTGAGAAGATAATGTACCTATTTTGGTGTTAAGGGGGTGAGAAGAGAACCAATGTATGTAGCTGGGATTAGAAGTGGGTTTTCTATACACTGAGAATTTTATGTTGTGTTGTGCGGACCAAATTAAAAGAGTGTCTAAAAAGGGTAAGGTGTTGTTAGTGGAATGTTCAAACAGTGAAACTTAATGTCAGGATGTATATTTTTAATATGAACAAGAATGTCATTAGAATTAATGTTAAGAGGAACAGCAGCAAAAACGTCATCAACGTATCAATACCAAATAGAATTAGAAAGAAGAGGATGGGGGAGAATATGGTATAATTCTATTAGTTCCATAAAAATGTAGGCTATAATAGGAGAGAGGGGAGAACCCATGCTTAAACCGGAATTTTGTTTGAAGAAAGTATTATTGAATTGGAAGAAGTTATGATCAAGAGTAAGAAGAATGAGTTGTTTAAGAAGAGCGAAAGGATGGGATAGAGCAATAGTATTTTCA
>JABUQX010042154.1:52500-62471 GCA_015478945.1 Trachelipus rathkii
TCCTATGAAGTACGAGCACTCTTTCAATAGGTTTAAGTTCGCGTCTCTTTTAGCTCATCGTCTTGGTCAAAGTTGTAACACGCTGCATACCGTTCGCGAGGCGCCCGGAGATCTAATCCTGGTATGTGAAGAATCACTCAAGGAGTTGTTTTATATATATAATATATATCATTATAATATAATATATATAATATATATATATATAATAATATAGTATAGAGAAATATATATATAGTATATATATGATATATATTAGTATAGAGGAATATATATATATATATATTAGTATACTATATATATATAATAATCATATAATATAATACTATATATATATATATTATATCAATTATATATATAATATATATAACATAATATATATATATATTTAATATATAGTATAGAGAGAGAACATAAAGCGACCAAAATAGTACAGCGATTTGAATGGAAAAAAATATTTTTAAATAATTCTTATTATTTTCGAAACATCTTTTCTCAGCGGGTTAGCTTGAATTTCCAATTTGTAATTGGTTTTGCGTTACTTTTAATCTTATTTTTTAAACATATCGACGACATATCAGTTTAAAATTACTCTGAAAAGGGATTGTTATGTAAAATTTATTTCATATTTTCTTCTCTTACATGGTTGATTTAAGAAGGTTAAAAATCAGTAATAAGAAAGCTGAAATATATATATATATATATATATATAATAAATATTATATATTATATATATATATAATATATATAGATATATATATAATTATATTATATAATAAAATATATTTATATATATAATATATATTATATATAATATATATAAATAAAATAGTTAAATATAATATATATATAGTATATACTATATATATATAACTATATATATATATATTACTAATATATATATAATATATATATATATTATTATATATATATATATATTATATTACTATATATATAGTATATATAATATAATCTTGCTGACTCTCAAGCGCACAATATATATATATATATATATATATACTATAATATATATATATATACAAGACAAGTATCTATTTTATATATACTAAATATATATATATACTATACAATATATATATATTTTTGACCCAAGCAATAATATAATATACATATATACCATTCATATATCATTATTATAATATATATATAGATAAGTAATATATTATTATATACTAAATAATACTATATATACGATATATATATCATCAATATATATATAAAATATATTATATATATATATATATACCACAAGACAAGTAGCTATTTTTAACTGTCTAAAATTCCATTTAAACAATCAATAAAAAGTTTTATTAATTTTAATCTTTATTTCTAGTTTACTTAAACTTCAACGATGGAAACTCCAATAACAATGACGGTGGTTTCCAATAACCTTACAGACTGACGACTGGAATATCAAAGTAACGCAAATTAAGTGCAAAGACACCGAAAACATAGGTAAATAAGGGAGGGTAAATATGAATTCTCTTATAAGTTTCTGGAGAAACGTCGTAGGTTTACAAATAACAAAATAAAGCACATTAAATATATGTATTTATAATATATATATATATAATATATTATATATTATATATATTATATAATACTATATATACTATATAATATAATATATATATATATAACTAAATATATTATATATCCTAATATATATATATACACTATATTATTACTATACTATATTATATTATATGATAAAAATACCTTTTTTTGAGTTATTCACCCTGCTGGGATTGAACCTGGCCCTAGCAGATGAGCGCGTATGTGCTTGACCACAACGCCACGATGGACTAAAAGAAGAACGCGAAAAATTTCTTCCTAGTGGTGAATATAAGCAGCCACACCAAAGACAGGACATCCCGCCGGACCTTCCCTTTCCAACCACTCGAGCGTAGGGTCAAGCAGAGCACCGCAGCACAAGGTAAAAAATACTCAGCAACCGGGGATCGTATTTTATTGAATAAGAAACTGGCCAATTAATATTCCAATACGAGGTCGAAGTAAATACCCCTTGTCTGAGCTATAACCCCTACTGGATTGAACCTGGCCCTAGCAGAGAACGGTATGGGCTTGTCTTGAAATGGCACGATGACAAAAAAGATAGCAGAGGAATTTCTTGTTGGTGATATAGAACCTACCAAGACAGGACATCCGAGTGTGGACGGGAAGGTCGAGGGATGTCCTGTCTTGGTGGTTTCTTATATTCACCACAGGAAAAATTCTCGGTTCTTCTTTTAGCCATCGTGGGCCTTGTGCGTCAAGCACATCGCGTTCATACTTGTATGATTTCTGCGCACCGGTTCAATACCAGCAGGTAATTCGCTCAGAAAATGGATATTTTTCAGCCGATACTGGTTGAAAATCAGTCCTTCTTTAGTTTACCTTACAATAAAATACGATCCCTCGAGTTTGCTGAGTAGTTTCCCTTCACCTGGGCGGTTGGCTCTGCTTTACCCTACGTCCGAGTGTGGACGGGCTAAGGTCGCGGGATGTGCCTTGTCTTGGTTGGGTTCTTATACTTCACCACAGACCAGGAATTCTCGCGGTCTCTTTTAGTCCATCGTGGGCGTTGTGATCAAGTACATACGCGTTCATCTGCTAGGGCCAGTTGTTCAATCCCCGCAAGGGTGAATAGCCGAAAACGGACACTCAGGAAAGGGATATTTTTAATCAATACTAATTGACACTGCGGTTAATGCCAGTTACTACTTATTAATATCAATTAATATTAATATCCAATAAATGTGGAAATCACAAGATAATATATATATTAATAACGTATAAATAGACAACTCCATATATACACACCACGACAAAGATATCTCAACATAATATCAATTACTACAATATAATACTACAGTAATATATATAATAATTTATATCATACTATGAAACGACAGTATAGTACTATACTATATACTATGTATATATATATATTATATATATATTACTGATTATATATATATATATATATATATTATATAATAGTATATTATATATATTATATAATATATATATATATATAGTATATATTATAATATATATATATTATCATATATATATATATATATATAATAAAATATATACTGATATTAGTATACTATAATATATTACAGGGGCGGCTCGTCATTTAAGGGACAGTACGGGCCCACGAGACCACCCACATGAACCGCAAACCACAAAAAAACAAGCTCGAATTCTTTACCAAAACACATAAACATCCCACTACGTCCCCGTATAGGATATCCAAAAATAAATTATTCTGGTAAACCGCAGTAAATTTTACACCATGTTAATTTATACTCAAATTCTACGCGCCAATTCCGATACGCAAACTCTATAACGAACAGACAAACCATACACTAATCTAATGTAGACATCACATACCAAACTCAAATCATAAACTTATCCTCGGAAAATATACCACCATAACTACACATTATTTTTAAGCGGAGCATCTTCAATGGCAGCTTCTGGAGACCAGCCGAAATTGCGGCCCTTGAGAATATAATACTAAACACTAAAGCAGTATACAAACAAATGTACGCATGCACGTCTTAGACTGACGTAGGATACATCATTCATATCAGTATTATTGAAAAGCTTCAGTGGCCAGGTAACGAAATCACCCGGTACGACATCAACCGAGACCCAGACACAGCATAGACTAGCAACCACCGCAACATCGCCGACCTAGATCCAAGTCGCCTATTAATCACACTGACACTAATCATTCCTGCGTCTATCTATATACTAACGCACACGCAACCCAGCCACTAAGCCGACAGCAATTTGTTAAATATAGTATACATAAGTAATATATATATAATACATTCTTTCGCAACATAACACAAAGTTCCATACCTAACAATAGTAAAATACCTACATAAACTAAAAAATCCATTCCAAGTAACATACGACTAACACCACCTAACTACATATAACACTACACATAACGATATGCACCAGCACAATCAAAGCTATACACCGTCCCTAACACTAACTATATCCGATATAGTATATATATACTATATATAATATATATACAATACTAATACTTAGTATATATATATTGTGCCTAGGAAAGATCCTCTTACCATTGCCCTTCATCAAATAGTGCTGTAACCCCTCCATCAATAGATAGCTTTCGTACACGGCTATACAAACACCTGATCACCGACATCACTCAAAAAGAGCGGATGGCTCTCTATATGTTAAATTTTTAATTATTGATTGTATTTCTTTTTGACATGGTGATAATCGGCTTAAAGCCGTAGCACAGCCCACCATGCATCGTAACAATAAAGAAGTCACTGAAAAATGCTAACTGGAGAATGCCTGGCATTGAGGGAAGGCAAGGGCAGTAAGATCTCAAGTCAGAAGAAGAGAGGTCGTATTGAGTTCGGCTTGTTAAAAGCCGGAAAATTGTGTTTTGTTGATTATAAAATTATGATGTTAACCTTCACCAATATTATTTAAGTAACTGTGAACTTGGCCCATTGTTGTGTACTTCTTAAACATTGATTTGCTATTTTATATTAACTACCTATATTAATTATGCTTAGAAATAAAAAATAAAAGAGTAAATTCCCCTATTTCCATTACGCACTGTATTAGCTTCAAGGTATACCAATAACACAAAAAAATGGTAAACCTTTCCAGCGACCAAGTGACGCGTTCCGAACTTCCGCATACCTTAACTGATCTGGAAGGAGTGTCAAACAGTGAATTAAAATTTCAAACAGTGCCTAATTAAGACAGTGAAATAAAATGGTTAAACAAAAAAAAAAAAAGTGCCAATTCAAACCACAAAGACACACACAAAAAACATACAAAAAAAAAGAACAAGTGAAACAAGAAACCCTATCGAAATAGGCTTAAAAAAAATACTTTTCCCTGAATACCAAAAAAAAAAAAGACAAATTAAAGAATGCCGAGTTTAAAAAGAAAGTCAACTCAAGAGTTCAAAACGAGTAAGAACAAATGCCGGGTAGCTGATTTGTGACTTCGGCTCAATCCTGGCAAGACCCCATCGACACTCCACCCAGAAAGTCCCCCCAACACCGAATGGATGTAAATGAAGAAAAAAGGGACCGCATCCACAATACGACGACAGAAATCGACAGCGAATCAAGGAGAGTATTTGAAGCAGCAAACTCTGGTGAAGAGTCATCCCTTCCCCACTCTCTTTAGGGAGAAAAGGAAGAAAGAAGAATTCGCCCCCTCAACAACAGCCGACAACGAATTTGATGCTTTAGAGTGGATTCGGCAGACAACAGATGATCTTTTAACCTTTAATGAAGATCATCATTCAAAGGAGAGCGGTAAAGTTACTGCATACAAACATTACAAGCAAGATTACAAATTTCGTGGAAACTTCCCTAAAAGACGATTGTTATACTAAACTAGTGAAGGTAATAAGAGAAACTCTATGCACCATCGCAAGAAACGCGATTAGAAGAAGTCATTTCGATCATGGAATGAGGCGAAGGGAGAGCTTCCCATCCGATTAGCAGGTTGAATAAAAGAGATCGCTCGGATTATCCACTTCGAAATTCAATAACGGACAACGATGCAAGATTTAATTAGGGAGAACCTCTTTCGGACTTACGATTACTCGGTCAGCACATTTACAGATCATCCCTCATGACCAACAGAGGATAGAACCATGATATTTGATGGAATTACATTGAAATTGCCCGACGAACATCTTTAAACCAAATTTTTTTCCCAAACGGAGCTCGCCAATCCCCCGCGGGGGGGGGAAGAAACGACATGCAATCTCGGTTGAACGCCGTACGAACCAGCAGAAGAGAGTCGCCAAGCCAGACCCAACAGAGAGACTTCAGCCCAAGAGAGAGGGAGATAAGTCGACTGATAATCCGGCATGAAAAAGTCAAGCTGAAAATGAGATCACTGGCAAGAGCGTCATAGAGACCTCGCTAAGACAATGGTCAGAGCATGCGAAGCGACCATTCCCCCCACCCCCAATAGGAACAAAAATTCAAAGAGGAAGGAATGAAGGATCAGCGTATAACAACGTTGCTGCTGGCCTGAGTACAAGAGCCTTGTAAGGTGGTCATCACAGAAATTCTTAGCCACCGTTCATTTTAATTGTAGAGGGTCGATATGTCCGATGTTGACACCTTTGACTATCGCCAACCCCCGCAACTCTTTCTATCCCCCGCAGCGGAACTCCAACATTTTGAACCAGGGAAATGGAGAGGTTGGCCTGTGAGACGACTCCCGGGCCAGATGGGTTTAAATATGTGGGGAATAACGCTTGTGTGAGTAGAAATCCTTGTAATTGTTTACCCTGCAACTTCTGCTATGAATAGCTCCTAATTTTTGGAGCGGGGAATAATTAATTTTAAACTATAGTAGAAAGACATTAATATAATGATAATCAAACCAATGGTAGGAATTATAGATTCGCACAATTATTTAATACATAGAAATTTACAGTCACACCTCATGAGTAGGTACCTAATTTTGTATAATAATAAATCACCATCCGGTAATGAAAAATATTAATTATAGCAGTAATGGTTATGATAATAATGCACGTTGATTGATCATAATAAATTGGTTATAATAATAATGGATACGTATGCTAATCTTAATGGCCATAATAGTAATAGGTATTTTAGTAATAATTGCAATAATTATATTAATCGTGGTTATGATGGAAATGTTAATTATATTAATAGGTTTAAGTGGAATAGAAATTTTACTTGTAAAAAGTAATCAGAGGCAGGAAGGCGGTAGTTAAAATGCATTTCTGAAAGCGAAAAAATTTTAACGCGGAAACGATAGACTCAAGAAATGGTGCGATCGAACACCATCAATAAACACCTCAATAGCCCCAACGAATGCGACTACGCCTTGGAGATATGATAGAAGGAGGTGACATGCTCCGTATAAAGCCTGAACGAGAGGGGCTTCATAGTGAGATCAACCTCTCCCCCACACGAGTCAACCATCAAGAAGTCAGTCGATGGGGGTAGATTCATCTTCAACTTTTAATTGTAACTCAATGCATTTGATGAGATTAATAAACAATAATGACAATAATAAATTAGTAGTTGATTGTTATTAGGACATTAGAAAATGATAGCCATAATGTGCAATAGACGTTTTGTAAATTCTTATAATTACTTTGAAAGCAATAGATTTGTGTGAATGAGTCGCTGTTTCCCCCCTCGGAGTTCGACCTGCTCCCCCCACTTTGATCACTGGTGGAAGGCGGGGATGGAAGGCGAATTTCAGACTGTGTTGACCCTTTCCCCCATACTTATTAATAACAATAATATGATAAATGATCTGCAACCCGATTATATAATTATTACATGGAAAGTGGGGTCTGTGCCGAAACTAAACCCTTTTTAACTGTGTATTAAAATAGAATTATTATGCACTATTATTTTGATGCTTTAGAAAGAACAATTGGAGAATAATTTTGAAAAGACCTGTATTCTAGTAGCCCTGTGTCTAAGAAGGGTTGTTATATTATGTAAAGGTGAGGGTGTTTTCTTTCCTTCCTATTACCCGAAAAATCAATCGACAACAAATGATTTTCCAAGATCTGTGATGTAAGGGATCAGTTAAATTTATAAAATGATAAGATGCAAAATTAAAATTGAGTTTTGTGGAAAACATAAAAATTCTATGTCCTGATAAAATATTACCTTGTCAGACCATTTCTCTATAGGGTCTACACGTGTGATACATCAAGTCTATACCAGATAACCTGAATCGTGGCAAATAATCAATTATTTCAATACAATTACTCTCACAAATATTCGACCTCCAGCAATTATCTCTTGCAAACCATCTAGCTTCTGAGGTGATGACAGCGTAATGATGTCAAAATAAACTGAACTTTTTAATATATGACTCAAGGAGAAGAAAGTAACCTCTATAATATACATTTCTCTGAGAGGAAATAAGGACTAGCAAATAAAGTTATGTAAGAATTATTATTCAGAATAAAAATCATTAACAGGAGGAAGAAAGCTAAGAATGGGAATGATTGCACCGCGCTCAAACCTATATGAATGATCAAAGTACAGTACTGTAATATGATAATTAGGGTGCTGGGACATAGTATATAGGGCCTATATATACATATATATCCTAGTAATACATTAATAAAAAATAACTAGTAGTATATAAGATATAATATATAATATATATATATATATAAGATATAAATATATATATAATTGATACTATATACTGATAGACATATACCAAACAAGATAATTGCATTTTAATATGGTGCGGCCATGCCAGAGCTCGCATATGTTGTAGTGAAACACCAAGATACAACACGTGCTGGCGCTTGCTATTGTTCAAGCACTGATTAACAATAAAGGAAACATTTGAATGAAATCTAAGAGGTTAGGGCTTAACTCAAAATTGAGCTTAGAGTAGGTGTAAAAGAATAGACATTTTACAAATGTGGTGCCTAATGCGTGCCCAGGTCTGATATCAAAATTTAATGGTATCTAACCGTAACATATTGCAAGAAATTTGGAGACGCTGTCTTCAGATAGTAGGAATGAAATACACGGGTTCAATAGTATATGACTTAACAGCCAGCAGTACAGATGAAGAATGGTCTACTGGCGTAGTCCTATTTGAAATGTTTATCTATAATCCTATGACCTACCCTCCTCTCACAAGCAACGAAAAAAAAACTGTAGATCATCTAGAAATAAACTAGATTTGCCACAGTATTTTACTTACCTCTCAAGTAAATGATCGGCGTTGTTATGTGCAAATTTTACGGGAAGTAGCCATGTATTTTCACGAGTAGAAAACAATTTCATATATATTCCGCTTACCAGCCTCACCTCTTGAGGTTTTTTACCTTCCGTTCTTAAATTGTGAATAAGACCCGCCCATTTAATGCACGAAATATGTGACGAAGATCTACGAGAGCGATAAATTCAAATTTAAGTTTAGGATATGAGAAGCGTGATATTAATCAAAGAATATTACTACACTACAGTGGCACACATTCATAAAGAAAATTATCTCAGTTACATCATCAAAGACAACCTAATAGAACTCCTAATTCTTAAAATATATATACTCAAGAGATTTTTTTAATCTATGAAATACAAATCCTACCCATTAATAAACATTATATAGAAATTCGGCTCGGCGAATAGTGATCCTGACTAACCCAATAAAAAATAACCAGGGCAGGAGAAAGGAGTCGAGGACCAGAGCTACTAATTTACTCTTAGAACTGCCTGTTATAACGAAGACAGTTACGTCAGTCCATATATGATCGACTTCAATTCCAACCACTCACCTTAATTTCCAGGCCCTATGTCATGTCTGACAAACTAATAAGGGATATAGTGAGGAGAGGAGTATTTTCAGGAAAAGCAGGGAAGAGTCATATTTGAGGAAAAAAAGCGTTCAAAAATATGTTCCCATGTGCGGGTAAAAGGGGGATACTCTTTACTTGTGGTTAATTTCAATTGCGGTGAAGAGGAGCAGGGTGGTTTTGAAAAGTATTGCCTCCCCCTTTTAAACTGTACACCAGAATCAGAAATTAGCCCGGACAGCCAACCAGTTTATCAAAGTGTTTAACAGAGAGAGGTTGACGTTGTATTTATGAATCGGATCTATCAGTCTATGTGGAGGGGCCCCTCTGTTAATGGCCATTTCATGCCGCGCATGTGAGAGCACAGCTTAGGCCAAAGAAATCAGGAAAAAAGATCCACCTCCCTCCACACCTTAACAAGAAGAGATTTTCATGCGTACGTTGGACGGACTAAAATATTAGCCCATACCATTGTATAGTAGATGAATCTAACAATGGAACGGCCGATATATTTTACACAGTCGACCTTTATTAAGTGATATATAAGTGATGATAGGATATAATGAGTATATATATCAGCTACACTCCCATACGC
>JABUQX010042155.1:0-10000 GCA_015478945.1 Trachelipus rathkii
CTGGTTACCAGAGTGCAGGACCTTGGCCCCAACTCTTTTGCACCCCCCAACCTCTTTCCCCCAGCCTCCACCCATTTGGAAAAAGATATATATAATTACATGCTTGAAAATAATAAATTCTCAAAATTATGCTAAAAAACGAAAGCTTCTAATACCCTTTCAAGGGGAGAGTTTGCTTCTTTTTTCGTCATGAATGAGATCTGCACTACTGAAAGACGCTCACTAGCTACACTTGTTGAAGGGCATGCCAAGAATTCCGCTGGCTACTTCTGCAAGATGTGGAAAAACTTTAACAATTATCCAACGCCCACCAAACCAGTGGATCTTTATCTGATTCCAAGCTTTATCGCTTTTTGATATTCTCGATCAATGAATGTCTTTTGACACTTCTGAACAAGACTCTTCATCGCTGCTAGAAGCTAACACTTCTGAACAAGACTCTTCATCGCTGCTAGAAGCTAAAAGGACGTTCATGGATTCAGCAAGAAATCGCTAACAGATGGTAATTGCGTGTCTGTTTTCTATGATCTTTTGCTTTTTAATTGGCTGCTGATATTTCTGCCTTTACCAAGCAGTTAATCAATAGGCATCCTAATTAATTTTAACCCCTCTGGAAACACGTAGTTTCAAGAAATTTGGTTTTGTATCTAGGATTTAGAGAAGTTGCTATTGCACATGCGTCATCGTTTAGGCAGAGTTTTTGAAATCTTATTATCTAGCTCCAGCATGACTGTTTTCTGCCATCTTTGAAAAGTCCCGTTACTTTTAATATATATATTATATATAATATATATATTATATTATATATATATATATATATATATATAGTGTATAGAAAATGTATGTAATTATATATATTATATAAAATATAATTTATATATTATATATATAAAAAGGTAGTAGCACACAAGTTTCTCATGATTCATAGATGAATACTATCTATCCGCAAAAAAATTAATGCGGATGCGGATAGTTAACACACCTCATATATATATATATAATATATATATAATAATAATATATATATATATATATATATATATATATAAAATATATATATATAATATATATATATATATATAATTAGTGGATGGGACGATTAATGAAATTTTTTTGCGATGACGATGAAGATAAGAGTAACCTACAAAAGAGAAACAACATGAGTAGTAGGACGGTCAGCACGAAAAACCCACCTAGGTGGGTTTTTCGTCCTGACCTTTTTTGAGCCCAATTTTTTACCTGCCCTTGACCTTTTTGGGCTTGACCTTTTTGGGCTTGACCTTTTTTGAGCCCAAATTTTTTTTACATGACCTGGACCTTTTTTGGGCCTTGACCTTTGGTCTTCCATTTTTTTCGACCAACCCTTCCGTCTTCCATGGGTCAATTTTGGCCCACGGTATTTTTTGAGAACCCTAATTTTTTGAGAACCCTAATTTTTTGAGAACCCTAATTTTTTGAGAACCCTAATTTTTTGAGAACCCTATTTTTTGAGAA
Source organism: Trachelipus rathkii (assembly GCA_015478945.1). Lineage (NCBI taxonomy): Eukaryota > Metazoa > Arthropoda > Malacostraca > Isopoda > Trachelipodidae > Trachelipus > Trachelipus rathkii. The sequence goes on from JABUQX010042155.1 coordinate 1,495, forward strand.
CCCTAATTTTTTGAGAACCCTAATTTTTTTGGCAACCCTAATTTTTGGCAACCCTAATTTTTAGCACCCTTTCGAAGAAAGGGTGCGCCAAACGGTTGCGTCAGCAACCGTTGTACGTATTACCCCCCTATTTTACGCCCCCTAATTTTTTTCGACCGTGGGCATTTTGCCCACGGTAATTTTGATCTTCCTTTAGGGGCTTAGCCCTTTTTTGATGTCGTTACCTTGTTTGACCATGATATTTCGACCAACCCTTTGGTCTTCCATGGGTCAATTTTGGCCCACGGTAATTTTAGGCTACCCTTTGGTCTTCCATGGGTCATTTTTTGCCCACGCTAATTTTTTACCCACTCGTGGCCCACCCGTCACATATTTCGTTCCTAACTTGTACGCATCGCATGTATGGACCTACCCTAACTTGAACACCTACACACACACACACACACACACACACGACACACACCCTCACATCGCCGAAATACAGACATTCACTATGACATCTTACATTTAAATACCCATAGACACTTACATTTACACTTATACACACGTGCGCGTAGCGCCACACAATACACACCCTTTCTCGACCATGGGTCAATTTTTTGCCCACGGTAATTTTGGCTTCCTTTAAGGGGCTTAGCCGCTTTTTTGATGTTTATCCTTGTTGAAACATGATATTTCGTCCTTTAACCTTGCCATATCCATGGGTCAATTTTTGACCCACCTAACTGATGGCTTTTGAATGGTTCCCAATCACCGTAAGAAGTACCTAGGGATGTTTCTATAGTGTTTCTCTTATGATATTAGATGAGTTGCCAGGTGAGTGCCGAGGTGGAGTGCCAAGTGAGTCCCTAATGAGTGCCTAAGGAGTGCCAATGTGAAGTTGTCAATGAGTGCCCCAAGTTGAGTGCCCACATTAGTGCCCAGTGAGTGCCACTAGGCCAACTGAGTGCCACTTTTTCAAGCCTTTTCTAGCCTCCCCTAGCCCCGAATAGCCCTAATATGGGTGTCTACCCCTAGGTAATAAGGTATGAGGAATCGATTGGTGTATATTACAATCTGCTAGAATGCTTCCTACTATGAGTTTAGTATTTTTATAACACTTAAAAGCACTTACACTCTCCATAGATCCACTTACATTAAACCTATATACACTTACACCCACCCACACACAGGTACACTTACACTTACACTCAACACTCGATATTTTGAGGCCTCAGCATTAATGCCTCAGCATTGATAGCCTCAGCATTAATGCCTCAGCAATGATGCCTCAGCATTAATGCTCGCAATTGAGCCTCAGCATTAATGTCTCAAAGCATTGATGCCTCAACTTCTAGGTTCATCTTTGATGACTCATTTTTGATGACATCTTTGATACCATCTATATTGATGATTCATCTTTGATGACTCAGCTTTGATGAAGTCATCTTTGATACCGTCTATATTGATGATTCATCTTTGATGAATCATCTTTGATGGCTCGTTCCTCTACCCTACATTAAGAACAGAGTTACTAATTAATTGCCTTCCCTATTCATAAGTCTATCCACCAGGGCTCAGCGTGAGCCCTTCGCGCAAAGACAGGGAGGCCCCGCACCCCCAGGTGCGACCCGCCGCGTTCCCGTCCGCCGCGAGCGCCCGCAGGGCGCAAATATTTCCGCGTACCCCGCCCGCCGCGAGCGCCCGCAGGCGCAATATTTCCGTAACCGCCGCAGCGTGCGTCCGCAGACGCAATTTTTCCGCATCCCCGCGCGAATGAAAAAATATATATACTATAAGTCATTCTTTTTTATTTCATACTTAAACATTTCAAAGATTTCTTTCAAATAATACTAGAGTCATTCATTTTTATTTCATACTTAAACATTTTTATTAAAAACATTTTGCCTAATACTTTATCACATTGACAGACCTATTATTTTAAACTATATTTATTAACATTATTGTTTACTTAATACTTTCTACTTAATAAATTTTTTAATTTATAAATTTTAAAATTGTATGTAAGGAAAAAATCCAGAGTGTCTGATATATAATCATTTTATTTTACTACAATTGTACGAAATATTTATTAAAAACATAAACTTTACAGTACTTTAAAGCAGTAAAGGCAGTAAACAATAGAAGGTCGTTCCTAACACCAAGGGGGGATTAGTATGCTTTTGTTTTACTGCTTTACTGCTTTTAATTAATGCTTAACTGCTTTAACTTTCTGCTTTACTGCTTTAACTTTCTGCTTTACTGCTTTAACTTTCTGCTTTACTGCTTTAACTCACATACATTACATACCTTAAAGCACTAAATCAGTAAATCAATAGAGGTGTTACCTAACACCTAGGGGGGATTTAGTATGCTTTTGTTTACTGCTTTACTGCTTAACTTTCTGTTTACTGCTTTAACTTTTCTGCTTTACTGCTTTAACTTTCTGCTTTACTGCTTTAACTTTCTGCTTTAACTGGCTTTAACTGTTCTGCTTTACTGTTTTAACTCACTGCTTTACTGCTTAAAATCACATACATTACATACCTTAAAGCAGTAAAGCCAGTAAAACAATAGAGGTGTTACTAACCTAGGGGGGATTAGTAAGCTTTTGTTTTTACTGTTTACTGCTTTAACTTTCTGCTTTACTGCTTAACTTTCTGTTTTACTGCTTTAACTTTCTGCTTTACTGCTTTAACTTCTGCTTTTCTGTTTTAACTCATATATTTTATTAACATTATGTTTTTATTTTGTTTTAATTTTTTATTTATTTTATATTATTTTTATTTATTTTATTATTTTATTTTATTATTTTTTTATTATTTTTATTATTTTTTTTATTTTATTTTATTTTATATTGTTAATACTTAGTGTTATTTACTTCATGCCTATTGTTATTATTATTTAGAACAGCACACACACACACACACACACATCACCACACACACACACACACACAAACACACTTACACTTATACACACATTCCCACTTGCACTTATACACACATTCACTATGACACTTACATTCTACCCATAGACACTTACATTTACACTTACACATCACACACAGATTTTACTTACACAACGCAGATTTACTTACACCACACAGATTTACTTACAACTCACACAGATTACTTACACTCACACACAGATTTAGTTACACACTTACATTTACATTACACTCACACACAGATTACTTACACTCACACAGATTTACTTACACTCAACACACAGATTTACTTACACTCAATAGATTTACTTACACTCACACACAGATTTACTTATCACACGCAGAATTACTTACACTCACACAGATTTACTTACACTCACACACAGATTTACTTACATTTCACATCCAGATTTACTTACACATATAACGTATAATTTATTAAACATTTTATGTTTTAATTAACACGAACATTTATATTACTCATTCCAAATATAACTAAATTATTTCAAAGTTTCTTAAACTACTATAATAAATCAATTATTATCTTTGAACAAAGAATTTATTATTAACTGTTAATACTTTTTGTTTATAAATTTAATAACTATCAAGTTTTAAAAACTTTACTAAAATTTTTTATGAAAATTTTATTAAAAACATAATATTTTACGTACTTTAAACATAAATCAGTAAATCAGAGGCGAGCTCCCTAGCACCCTCTACAACCAAGCTATGCCCACGTTAAATTTTCTATTGACCTTACTGCTTTATATCATCTTTACGCCATGTAATAAGTATAAAAATAACAAAATAAGTTCTTCTCTGCTACAATAAAATTTATTTTATTAAAAAAATTTAATTTTTTATTTTAAAAATAACAATTATTCATTACATTTATATTATTCGCTCGATGTTAACTAAAAATATTTCAAAGTTTTAAATAATTCGGATTTTCTTTATTATATTATTATTATCTTATGTACATTGACAATCCATCACGGAAACACAACAACCCGCACTCCTTACAGATAGGAAACTGAACTCTCTCTGTAAAATGTGTTGAAATATTACTTCAGGCTAAATTTAGGATAAACCTTTTTTGTACCCCGGGGCGATTTAGACCTAATCAGGTCAAAATATATTTCAAGCTGACCTTTTTCTGTAAAATGTGGTGCAATAATTACGTTAGGCCTAAAATTTAGGCCTAATTTTAGGATAAGCCTTTTTGTATCCCGGGCTGATTTAAGCCTAATACCAGGTAAAAAGGTAATTCCAGTATAGACCAAGAATCGAGAATCAATAATTATTTTATAAATATATTTCAAACTGAAACATGCTGGTTCGGTAAGATCCTTTAAGCAGGTAAGAAGGAAATGTTTACCTTTACTTGTGATTGGTCGGAGTAATCCTTATCTCTATATGAACTCGTATGTGATTGGTCGAGAATTATTTTATCGCTTTTTTGGTTTTACGTATGTAAAAACATGGTTTTTTCATATCCTGAACCTGGGGCTCGTTTATTTAAACTCTTAACATACATGTAAATATTTTTTTAAGAAAGTAAAAATAAGGATAATAAAAAACTTTCTATATAATAGAATTTTAATAATCATTATCTTACAGTAATTTATAATATATATATATATATATATATAGGCTAAAATTAAATATATATCAATGATTTTATATGAGTTCACATTAAATATAATACAGATCTGTTATAAGATTTTACGCTACCACTTACATTTTACACAACATAGTGTTTATTTTAATATTAAAATTCTCTAATCTTTGCAAATATGCCAATCATTTATATCATTATCGATGATATAGTTTCGTGTCTCAGTAATACTTTCAGTTAACACATACGTAAAAAGTTCCCGCTCAGATATCATAGTATATTTACATTCTGGGTCACCTGCATAAATACTTTCTTGCCATTGTTTTTAAGTAGATAAATGAATTTCTGTACGTCTATAGAACTTAGGAAGCGGTCGATGATATCCGTAGGATCATCGATCAGGGTTTTCTTAAATGCGTAGTATTCTTGTATAACATGTAATGAATTACGGATACGTAATTAGATAACACATATGTCTTCTTCAGGTGTATTAACATGCGCTTACGCATACCTCTAACATATATTTCATCTGCGCTAGGCCTGAAATGTAGAATCCAAATGTAGGTTCAAATACTCCTGTTTCATTATTTCTCTCCCATAATCTAACTTCCAAAACTGATTGTTTTGATGTTTATAAAATGCTAGAGTAAGTTGCTTATCGCTGGTTTCTTCGCACAGGCTAATAACTGTTTTCGGTCCAGTTTAAAGCTGAGTTTGGTTTAAAGTATTCTGTAAGCCACTCTTCAGTGTGATTACATATACAAAATAATTCATCTGGACTCATGAAAATACGCTTGGTATTATAACAGGGTGATTGGGAAGCACACTTGAAAAATTCAAATCCATCGGGTTTTCTTTTATATAAGAATGAAACCCTACTTCCTAGGATCTTGATTTCCCACTGGACAATGTCTTGTATTGAGGTAATAACATGTAAGGTGAATTCATGATTACACTAGGGAAAAATAGAACACTTTTATTAGCAAAACCAGAGAACTTGTGCACGTTAAGAGCCCAAAACGAGTATATTTTAAAATGAGTTTGGTCAAAAAACACGCATCCTCCAATATAATTTTCATCCAATCACACAGGTAAGGCTCAGAATATGAAAAAACATGTTTTTTATCACGTAACAACCAAAAAGCGATAAATAATTCTCGACCAATCACATACTAGGTCATATAGAGATAAGGATTATCCCGACACCCACAAGAAAGGTAAACATTTCCTTCTTACCTGCTTTAAGGATCTTACCCGATCCAGCATTTTTCAGTTTGAAATATATTTTATAAATAATAAATAACATTGATTCTGCGATTCTTGTCTATAACTGAATTACCCTTTTGACCTGGTTAGGCTTAAATCGCGCGGGAACAAAAAGGCTTATCCTAAATTTATGCCTAAATTTAGGCCTAACGTAGTTATTGCCCACAATTTACAGAAAAAGGTCAGCTTGAATATATTTTGACCTGGAATTAGGTCTAAATGATCGCCCCGGGGTAACAAATAAGGTTTATCCTAATTTAGGCCTAAAGTAGTTTTTTCAACACATTTTACAGAGAGAGGTCAGTTCGTATCTGTAAGGAGTGCGGGTTGTTGTGTTTTCTCGTGATGGATTGTCAATGTACATAGATAATAATAATAATAATAAAGAAAATCCGAATTATTTAAAAACTTTGAAATATTTTTAGTTAACATCGAGCGAATAATATAAATGTAAGTGAATAATTGTTATTTTTAAATAAGAACTTAAAAAGATTTTAAAAAAAAATGTTATGTTAGCAGAGAAGAACTGATTTTGTTATTTTTATACTTATTACATGGCTAAAGATGATATAAAGCAGTAAGTCAATAGAACATAACGTGGCATAGCTTGGTGTAGAGGGGTGCTAGGGGCTCGCCCTACTGATTTACTGATTTATTGCTTTAAGGTACGTAAAATATATGTTTTTAATAAAATTTCATAAAATTTTAGTAAAAGTTATTTTAAAACTTGATAGTTATAAAATTTATAAACAAAAAGTGTTAACAGTTAATAATAATTTCTTTGTTCAAAGATAATGATTGATTTATTATAGAAGTTTTAAGAAACTTTGAAATAATTTTAGTTATATTTGAATGAGTAATATAAATGTTCGTGTTTAATTAAAACATAAAATGTTTTAATAAATTATACGTTATATGTGTAAGTAAATCTGTGTGAATGTAAGTAAATCTGTGTGTGAGTGTAAGTAAATCTGTGTGAGTGTAAGTAAATCTGCGTGTGTAAGTAAATCTGTGTGTGAGTGTAAGTAAATCTGTGTGTGTGTGTGTGTGTGTGTGACCGCGTGTGAGTAAATCTGTGTGAGTGTAAGTAAATCTGTGTGTGAGTGTAAGTGTAAATGTAAGTGTGTAACTAAATCTGTGTGTGAGTGTAAGTAAATCTGTGTGAGTGTAAGTAAATCTGTGTGAGTGTAAGTAAATCTGCGTGTGTAAGTAAATCGTGTGTGAGTGTAAGTGTAAATGTAAGTGTCTATGGGTAAATGTAGTGTCATAGTGAATGTGTGTATAAGTGTCATAGGAATGTGTGTATAAGTGTAAGTGTGTGTGTGTGTGTGTGTGTGTGTGTGTGTGTGTGTGTGTGTGTGTGTGTGTGTGTGTTCTAAATAATAATAACAATAGGCATGAAGTAAATAACACTAAGTATAACAATAAAAATAATAAAATAATAAAAATAATAAAAAAAATAAATAATAATAAAAATAAAATAAATAAAAATAATAAAAAAAAAAAATAAAAATATAATAAAATAAATAAAAAGTATTAAAACAAAATAAAAAACATAATGTTAATAAATATATGAGTTAAAACAGTAAAGCAGAAAGTTAAAACAGTAAAGCAGAAAGTTAAAGCAGTAAAGCAGAAAGTTAAAGCAGTAAAGCAGAAAGTTAAAGCAGTAAAGCAATAAAAACAAAAGCATACTAATCCCCCCTAGGTGTTAGGTTACACCATGCTTTTGTTTTACTGCTTACTGCTTTAAGGTATGTAATTTATGTGAGTTAAAGCATAAAACATGAGTTAAAGCTGTAAAGCAGAAAGTTAAAGCAGTAAAACGGAAGAAAGTTAAAGCAGTAAAGCAGAAATTTATGAAGCAGTAAAGCAGAAAGTTAAAGCAGTAAAGGAGAAAGTTAAAAGCAGTAAAGCAGTAAACAAAAGCATACTAATCCCCCCTAGGTGTTAGGTAACACCTGCTATTGTTTTATCTGCTTAAAACTGCTTTGGTATGTATATGTATGTGAGTTAAAGCAAGTAAAGCAGTGAGTTAAAGAAGTAAAGCAAAGTAAAGCAGTAAAGCAGAAAGTTAAGCAGTAAAGCAGAAAGTTAAAGCAATAAAGCAGTAAAAAACAAAAGCATACTAATCACCCCCTTGGTGTTAGGCTTTAACTCTATGTTTTACTGCTTTAACTGCTTTAACTCATGTAATGTTAATGTTTTTAGTAAAATTTCGTACAATTGTAAGTAAAATAAAATTTTTATATATCAGACACTCTGAATTTTTTTTCTTCTTACATACAATTTTTAAAAATTTAATAAATTAAAAAGTATTAAGTAGAAAGTATAAGTAAAAATAATGTTAATAAATATATGCGTTAAATATAGGTCTGAAATGAGTTACAGTTTTAGGTTCGCAAAAATGTTTTTAATAAATGTTTAAGTATGAAATAAAATGAATGACTCATAGTATATTTTGCGAGAAAATCTTTGAAATGTTTAAGTATAAATAAAAATGAATGACTTATAAGTATATATATTTTTCATTCCCGCAGGAATATTAGCGCCTGCGGGCGCACGCGGAGGCGGTTACGCGGAAATATTACGCCTGCGGGCGCTCGCGCGGGCGGGTACGCGGAAATTTTGCGCCTGCGGGCGCTCGCGGCGGACGGGGGGACGCGGCGGGTCGCAACTGCGGGTGCGGGGAT
>JABUQX010042155.1:15000-35000 GCA_015478945.1 Trachelipus rathkii
TTCCTTTCCACAAGCAACACAAACACATTTCACAACCACACCACTCATTTTCACCGTTCCTTTCATCTTTTTCAGTCACAGCGAGCAAATCCAAAATTTGCCTTTCTAAATACATCCATCCCTCATCTCCTCAACATTTATTCCTCTGACATTTCATATACAGATACTATTCATTACATTTTCCCGAGGATAGAAGGGCGGCTTACTGGCGATCAGACCTTCCCGAGGGCAAGCATTAGCATTCCTGCAAAAGATAAAGTGGTAGTAGGCAAGCCAACTAACTACTCACGTCCCCTTTAGTCCCCCCGCCCTTCTACGACACGCAGGCACATCGATGTGGGCAATTTTTCTCCCTACACGTAATGGATTATAAGGGATAGGGGAATGTCTGTAAGATGTTGTCTAGAAGAGGGGTGTTGATATAAGTATGTGTATATGACATGTTGTCTGGGGATGAGTGTGGATATGAACGCATAACAGAAAGGCGACGCATTAGGCACTGGAATGTCCATCACAGTACCAAAAGCCCAATATGGGTATATTATATATATATATATATATACATATATATTATATATATTATAATAATATATAATATATTATAATAATATATATATTATATATGTATATATTATATATATATATATATATATAATTATTATTTTATTATTATTATTATTATATTATTATTATTATTATTATATTATTATTATTATTATTATTATTATTGAGGTTTTAATATTATTCAAAATTCTTAAAATTTGTTCAATTAATCGGCAAGACGATGACGATGACGATGGCGATGACGATGACGATGACGATGTTAAAAAAAATATGCCGATTTTTTGCCGATGACGATGACGATGACGATTAATCGTCCCTCACTAATATATATATATATACACCACACGCGTAAAACCGGATACATACCAACCGAATCTAAATTGTAAATACTCATATTGCTATCGCACACCATGAAATGAGTTACCGACTATACGGTATATATATATATATTATATAAATATATATATATAATATATATAATATATATATATATAATATATTATATATTATATATTTATATATATAATATATATATATATATATATAATATGAAAGTTAGAGCAGGCAAAGGGGGATAACCAGTAAATAAGAATAATAAATAATAATAATAATAAAATAATAATAATAATAATAATAAATAATAATAATAATAATAATAATAAAATAATAATAATGATACTTGCCTCGATGATCTTAGTTTGCCAATATCTTTAATTTAAAAGAATATAATGTGGAACGAATTAATGAATGAAAACAAATTTGGGAAGCTACACACCAACGCATACTTAACAACACTAATAGAACAATGAGTCCTGTATTACTAAGCTCTAACGGTATTTTCCAATATCTACTTTATTTTGTCTCCTCCGTCTTCTTATCGACAAAAGCAATTGAACCTTCCCATTTATAATAATATATAGTATAATATATATATACTATAGTATATATATATATATAATATTAATAATATATTAATATATATATATAATAATATATATATATATATATTATAATATATATATAATATATAAGTATAATATAATATATATATATATATATATATATATATATATATATTATATAATATATATATATATAAAGCAGCCCGGATTAAGATTTTTTTTTCCTTAAAATATGTAAAAATATTAAGAACCGGGAAATATCAGTGGACAATTCCCTTTTCTTTTTATCATAATCGCTTGATTCAACACAACAACCCTCCCACCACCATCACCAAACTCCCTACAACCATCCCCCATTCACTAAACAAATAAATAGAACCCCTTTTTTTTTTTTTTTTTTTTTTGCCTCAGTTAAAAATTAAATTAATTGACGACGCAGTACCTAAGAGATAGAAGAGCCATTTCGCTATCAAAATCCAACTCAAACGAGCAATTTGAGAGTCAGTCCAATGTGCTGTGACAACACGGAAACAAAAACTAGGAAAAAACCGGGCAGGCAACGCGGAAAATCTTCACAAAGCATTACAAGTCACAAACACATCCCATAATAATCAATTATTAGAAAATCTTACAAAATAAAAACAAAACTTATTTACATATAATTTAAATATATATATATATATATATATATATATTATATATATATATATAATATGTATGTATATAAGATATATATATATATATTATATATAATATAATATATATTATATATATATATATATATCATTTATATAATATATATATATATATATAACGGGGGGGTGTGTGTGTGCGTATGTATGTCGTAATGGTATGTGATAAAGATACCATCTCGAATGCGAAACAATCAGGCACTTTCTACTGGAATGGCCAAAACTTATTATCGCTTAAAAACAAATACAAAATTTTTACCAAACTTCTGCTGAGGTCGCTGGCAAGTTAATGTCTACTGAGGTGTTTGTTGTGGGCTTTTTAACATAAAGGAGTTTCCAAGGAAATATATATAATATACTTATTATATATATATATATTATATAATATATATTATTATATATTATTATATTTATATATAATAATATATATATATATAATATAATATATATATATATAGTATAAATATTATATATATATATATATATATTATATATTAATATATTGCAGGAATCTCGCCAGATACTCCAGTAAGCCTAAGTACCCAGTACCTTCATAGTCTTCTGAGTGTAAATTAACCGCGGAAGGTCTTGACGAAAGAAATCAATACTTTAACCCACTCCGCCATGATCAAAGGACCATTATTATATATATAGTATATATATATATATATATATATAGTATATATATATAGTTATATATTATATATATATATATATATATATATAATATATATACTAATATAAATATATATATATATAATATATATATATAATAAAACCCGACCACCCTACCTAGGTATTCTCCCTCACAACCTACGTTATTTTTGAGTGGGTGATCGTCCTTTTGAGTCTTTCTCTTTTAAAACCGATAAATAATACAGTAATATGGGCATGGCATATTCGAAATTCTAACTTTCCATTAGTTATTAACAAAAATTTATTATAATAAAAATAAATAGGGGTTGGGGGGGGGGGGGGGGGAGGGCGAGGCGTTTCTTGGTACAAATAAAATTTTATACTGAAGACATATATTAGATTTTTGAAGGCGAAACGTGATATATTTTATATATATAAATATAATTTCATATATATATATATAGTATATATATATATATATATATTATATACCATAATATATAATATATATATATATAGAGAGATATATATATATATATATATATATATATATATATATATAAATATAATATATATATATAATATATATATAATATTATTGGCGAATGTTGGTGCATAGGGTGTGAGGCGAGAAATTTTTTTCGAATGTATTAATTAAAATTTTACGGGTTAAAAATTGGCTTAGATCCAAGGGAAAGGGTAAGCCTTATTTATTTATTATATTATACTATGACTGTGTTAAAATTTTGCTTTATCATAAATTTCATGTTGAAATTTCGGGACGGGAGTCCCAGCCCAAAAGCCGTCATCCCAACCCCACAGCTCGTACAAGAGTAGTGGGCATATGAGTGTGCGCGCGCGCTCGTGAGCATTCGTTAGTTTTTTTTTTAAATATTTTTATATAATGTAAGGAAAATTAATATTTAAATATTAAAAATTTAAAAGCACAGGTAAGTACATAAACAAATCATAAATTTAATTATATATGTAGGTATATAAGAAAAAAAAATTTAAAGCAAAATTTTACTTTCAATACACAAAAAAATTATCAGCATTACCGAGAGAATCGATTTGTAACTTATTATTATTATCATTATTATTATTTTAAAAAATCGCTAATAATAAGTATCTCTAGATTTACTTAAACTTAGAACTTCAATTCATATAGGCCTATTGTTTTATTCGATTTTTATTTAATATTCGAAATTAATATTAATAAAGTCACTCACTCTACTGTGAAGCAGCTCGATGAAAACTTATTAACTTAGTAATAAAAAAATAGAGGAATATTAGGGACTTCTTATCGAGCTTTCCCTATTAGTAGGAAGGGAATGGAACCTACCAAAACAAACATCCTTACTGCCCTTGCTCTTAACAATGCACTATCACGCCTTGTATTCACGGTACATTAGGAATTAGTCTGTGTGATAACCGTACTTCTCAAATTTCAAACATATTGATCGAAAAGTGTGTGGCATGGTCTAGAAAAAAACTTGCCATTACTGCTGCTCTGCCTAGCCACGATCCTGACTTCGCGATCCGCTATGAGAGAAGAGAAAGTATACTCCCAGTCTAAGCCAACAGCTGATACTTGCCTCTTCTCACTTTTCGACGCTTTCTATGTCATGTCTTATTCCAACTTTCGAGAGACGTCTATGCTCAAACAATAAATCTCGTAGAGAGCTAAGCACATCGGACTATCACACTAATGCATTTAGCAATAACACACACAAAACGCCCAAACATATACTAAAATTAATAGAGAGAGACACAGCGCGCACTTGGATCGTGCACTGTGTCTCTCTACAATGTACTGATTTGGCTCTTGTGTGCGCCTATGTTTTATTTCTATTATATACTTCCGTCCGATCGTGCCTCCCATCTCTCGACTTCAAGGTCCGCAGCCCTTCTTTTGTCAGTGTGATATTTAGTCTTAAGTGTACTTGGAACTTGAGATGAGAGATAATGAGCAGATATGCAGACGAGTAGAGCGAGATAGCACGACCACCGTTATAGATGAACGTATGCAGAGAGAGCAGACTGTGAACTGTGGAGGAGAGGATTTGAGAAGAGAGAGACGGAGGAGAGCGAGAGTTCGGTCGAGTGAGAGTGTCTACATTGCAGTTCTGTAGCGAGCCTTTCATATTACAATGTGTGAATAGCCCCGAGTATATCTTTATATAATTGAACGTAAATTTGCACACTCCTACACCCCACTGCGTGCCGGTGCAGTGAGCAATCTACATAAGCATATAGTCGATTCAGTCTCATAGGTAGACTGATTCCACTATTGAACGTGCTACTACACTAAAGTATGTAGCGTATCAGCCCCTTTATATCTTAAAGTCGCATAGCTCCGTACTGCGTTGCCTTATCGTTTGCCGCTGCATTCTATCACCTTAGCCTCTGCACCTGTACCATATTCTTGATTTATGCTCAACTGCAGATCTGTTACCCTCGTTATCACTCGTATATCCACCTCTTAGTACCTTAACGCACTACGCCTTACCTTATGCGGTTAGTACTTACTACCTATGTATTTATATAAGCGATTCCAAGTCTTATATTGTATAAGGACTGACAATCGTTATTTAATGTGATTAGTAATATCATTATTTAAAAGAGATTGTATCTGCGAAGAATAACACGTAATACCTACCACTGCATTGCCCGTCTCTATTTATTCGTATTATCATGGCATATCTAACGGCAACTGGGGCAAAGCATTTGTCAGTGTTATCTCTTGCCACTTCCACATATCTTTTTCTATGTTCTCCAGCCGAACTGTGTAACTACTCAGCTTCCTGTCATTGCACATGGCCTCCAGTCAGAAAATACTTTGTAACATATGTTTATAGTCCTCGCCCACCGCAGGAGAGACCGCCAGAGGCCAATAAAAACTTATTTTTCGGGACTTCTTAACTTTTGAAACATGAGTTTTGATTGGCCGTCGCTTGCAAGTCTGTAGTAATAATAATATTATCTGTTGTTCTTTCTATTATTATATTATTAATTATTCACTGTCATTATTACTATCAGTTATTTTATCCTATACCCCATATATTTTATTATTCCGTAATGTGTCTATATGTCCTTGTACGCCCGTTCCCGCGCACGGTCTGAGTTCTGGCGCTTATAGCTGTACCAAGGCTTGTGTGGAGAGCGTTACACCGTCCAACTTTTACTATAGTGGTGGAGCGCACAATGCCGTATTAGCCGAGAGCCTGCTCTGAGTTCTACGGATGCTTTGGTGCATTTTTCTGCGCCTCGAGGCCCAGAACACTCTGACCGTATTGTTCATCCTAGCGATACGAGTAGTCTTCATCGTTTGATAAAGACTAACTCGCTATCTTTTCTGTTTCTCGCTTTTAGGACAAGCTGCATAATATCACGATTTGCTCTGATAACTAAATACTAATATTAAATATATCCGCGTATACATCATCTTATTTTACTTATTTTAACTAGATTACTGAATTGGATGGCTATATGCCGGACATACCTCCACTTTAGACCATTGAAAATTTATACTACACACTACCATTTACTTTCCAGAATTCCTTTCCTAATGAGAGATTGTGGATATCGTCACAGATAATCATCTTTGGAAACGACCTCTCGGGAAACACCATGGGTGATCAAACGTGATGTGGAATGCTCGCCCTGCCTCGCTGATCGATGTTTGCTTGATTTTCGGTGTCAAAATGAGCTCAGTGGTGCAGTTTATTTCGTTGTTAATATACCTTCGTGATAGGTGTTTTTATTTCTGATACATTTTTATATTCATTAATTAATTGTGTTAATGTTTTCTTTTAAGAGGCTCTAAAAGAAAGGTGTGTATTATAATCATATATGTGGATAATTCTGGTGCTGTCTTTAGCTTTTTGTATAAAGCCCCTAATCATTGTTTCATTCTTCCTTTATTGTTAATCCTCGCTATATGTTCTTTGTTTATCATCGTGTAAGAATACCTATTTTGTTTGCTTTATACCTCTTCCGTTCATACCACCTCTCCTTTTCACACGAGCCTTCACCCACGTCTGACTCGTCCGTCTTGTTGATTACCACGAGCATCTTGTCTCAACAACGCGACTAATATCTCCATGCCGGTGTTTCCTGCCACATCAAGAGTGACCTAAATAGCAGGTAGTAGCAGGTATCTGAGTTGATTTGAATTGTGTATTATTTTTTTTGTAACATGGTAAACCTGGATTCTCTTTTTGTGGTATAACTGCAATATGTCTTGAGAGACAAATATTTGCAATTATTGCTTTATTTTTATATGAAACAACTTCTGTAATATATGCAGCTATCTGTGTACTCTTACTTTGAATATTTAATTTATTCTGTATTTAATATTATCTAGTTTTGCGCATATATAGTGTATGCTTGTCTTTTAAAGACTCATTTACCTATGCTGTCACTTTCAGTTACATTCTTTGTTTATAATACATATGCATTACATTTGTTACACACTGAGAGAACAAACTACGACATACTCCCAACCCCGAGGCATTGTGCTCGTTGTATAATTACTTACTAATCTCTTCTCAAGTTTTTATTTTATGTCCTCTCTCACATATCGGTTAGTCAGAGACCTTTCTAGACTTTGTGCGACACCTAACTATATTAATTTCTTTCTTGTATATAACTGTCACTCCGTTCATCGCTATATCAATCTCGATACAACATCGTCTCGAGTACAAGTCCATTACTAGTAATATCCATATATACATCACCGCGTTGCTCGCCCATACACACACATGTATGGGCAAAGATTTATATGAATATCTTGGTAAAGTACTTATGTTGATATTTTCCTTCCTCTCTGCTTACCATCATAATATATGTTTACTCCTATATGTCTATTTTATATATTACTATATACCTGTACCGCTTTAAACTGTTTATCCCTGTAGCTTCCACTACTGATCTTTCTTACAACCTATTAACACTGATTTTTCTATTATAATACATATTTTTGAGTATATAAAGTATATATAAATATGTACATATTATTATATTATTTTTATTATATATTATTATATATTATATATATTATTAATTATATATATTATTATATACATTATATACTATTTTTCTCTTGTGCAATACTGTTATATAAATATAAGAAGAATGGTCTAAGCTTTAAAAGAATTTTGTTATATTTTTTCAGTTAAATCTTGCGTATTGTTAAGTAGATGGTGGTTCACTTTCTAAATTATAGGGTATAGTTCTGTAGATTTATTTGATTAGTTTTATAGATTTTTTATTTTTATATTATAATACCATGAGTTAACTATATTTTATACATATACATTTCTTTATTCTCTTTATCTTCTTCATTTTTTATTTTTTAGTTTTTCTCTTTTATTCTTTTATTTCTATTAATTCTTTTTTTATTTTATATATCTTTTCCTACATCACTCTACTTTATTATCTTATCGCTGCTCATTTTTTAAGGCATAATTATACAACTTTGTGTAATTATATTTCTTTCACTAAACATTGATATTGTTTTTTCATGTTCTTTATAATCCTTGAAGTTAATCCAAGTTTGCTAACTTACCTAACATATTTATTTTTTATTATAATTATCAACCTTACTTTATGTGATCTATAACTATTAAACTCATAAAGTGACGTCCATCTGTTTCGGTTTTATTTTCATTTTCTTTTATTTTTATAATAAATATCTAATCTTAAATTTTCCCAGTGGGTTTCCTTTCAATATTTCCAATATCGTGTTTTTCTCTTTCTCATTTTATTTATAATTTACTCTCCACATTTTTCAGCTATTTGTATCTTCAAGTCTAAAAGGTCTTTTTGTTCTCAGTGTCGCCTTAGCATATGATTTGATATCACTATTTGAATTATGTACTCATTATCATTTCGATAAGACAAAGTACTTAATCTGAATTGTTCAATCACCAAGACTAATAGATAGTCTTGGTCCTAACCACTGTTTATTATACACATTGTAATGTATATGATTTCTATACTGCAGACGCAATACCCAGTCCGGTGAGCTAACGTCCCATATTAAGTGTCTCGTCCCTTTGCATGCAACCACTAATTCGGAACACGCACAGGCCGGTAGCCACTTAATAGAAGACTTGGATAACTGTTATGATATACGTTTGGAGAATATAATTGGTGTTAAGATGATTGGCACTGTCACGGGGGCCTAGGCTCATCTGGGATTTGTTTTTACAGCTCGAAGAGTAAGTTTATGACATAATATTTATGATCTTTATCCACATCACCCTACATTAAAATAAAAGGGGGGACATGGAGTTCCCTTGAAAAATTCCCCCCCTTTAGTTCGACATTTGCTATTGATAAATTCAAATTTCTACGCTAAATAAATTTTGGAGGTGACTAAATTTCGTCGTTAACATTCAGACTAATACTTATCTTATCTTGAATTGCTCGTAGTAGAGTTATTTGTGTTATATCATTGAATATTTGAACTCAAAGTAGTACAGTCGTTTGTTAGAACCTGTACCAGAACTAATGTTCTAGTGTTGCAACTTATACTCCGGTCGTTGAATATATGATATAAGTTTGATCACTGATTGTTTTTTTTTTAAATCTGTCAAACCCCTCCACTACATACGCTACACTTTGGATTATTTGTGCCGGCTTAATTGCAAGTTAAAAGTATTTAATACTTTTCTGTGCGTAATCTCGGTGGGACTATCGACAAAACTGTTATCAATCCACAACAACCTAAATCCGTTTGGAAAATCAACAGACAACAACTGTATACCCCTTATATCTTTGGTATTCACCATCCTCACCTAATTCTCTTATATTAAGTGGCTCTCTCCACAATATATATAATCTATACTACCTCACCCTACCCACACATAGTATATATATCACCCTTATAATATTGTGTAGATAGGCATTAAAATTTGCAAAGTTTTCGAAAAATGTTTTAAATTGCTGGTTTCCCGGAATTCACAATTTTCCTCTGTTGGAGTTCTGTAGGGAAAACACTAGTACACTAGTACCGGTCTCCACCGTATAATTTTTGTAAATTTTATTGCAGATTGTGTAAACTAGTATATATTATAGGTATATATATATATATATACATATACTTAATAGTTAATATATATCGTCTATTTCATTTATCATTTATATTTATTATATCTTATTTATTATTCATTTCACATTTATCTATTATTTAATTTATTTCTTTTATATTCATATAATACTTCCTGATGTCCTTACAATTAAGTATCATCTTCGTTTAACAGCTTTGTTTGTATGCCGCTTTATCTAAATTGTTACATAGCTTTGTTAAATATTATCATGGAAACGAAAACGGAATTGTAATTTTGACGCTACTTCTTTCGACAGCGATCGATCACAAAATTATTGTAATTTGCTTCGAAGCTTACAACAAGTACAACTAATGGCTACATCTGATGCTGCGCTTATGGAGTTGTGGGAAGTCGGGAGGTTTAAAGGTGTGAACCCCCGTGAAATCATGCTTACTACCAAAGATAAGACACAGCCCCGGCTGTTTGAGAGAAGAAGATCAGCCGCTCTGCGTTTGGAGGAGAAGAAAGGGTGCGGCCAGCTTTAGAAGGAGAAAAAGTTAGCGCTCTGAGGCATGAAGAGCGAAAGGCAGCAAAGCTAAGCTTGAAGCTGAAGCGGGAGTAGAGAAAGCAAGAACCTTATGAAAAGCTCCGCCAACCACGCTCAGAAGCAGTAACCCACACTAGAGGCAGAGAAAGCACTGGCCAAAGAGAGGCACGGAAGACAGAATACTTCCCAAGTATCCGCCAAAGTCTGGCATGCTGACGCCCCCAGAAAACATACGGTCAGCCCTACGCAACCGATAGCATCTCAGAGTGGCCGCAGCAGTAGCTCCTAGTACTAGGGCCTGCCCCGCAGCCCAGTCCCGCCTTGCCCTACGTAAGCTTTACTCCTTCAAAACTCCGCAACTATCTCTCCTAACCCTTCAGCTCTTGCGACGTAGAGAGAGTCACACAAATGTGACTATTGACAAGGAATCAGTTTTTCGTACATTTTGAGAAAAAAGCGGAGGCGAATGATATCCCTGTGGAGAGAACTAAGGATCGGAAGCGCGCTAATACTTTCGGGCGTGTTTTCTAACCAGGTTCAAAGCTGACGTCACTTAGTCCGTCATTGAGTGCATAGTAGCCTTGGTAACGTAAATGAGCTGTTGAAGAACTACAGAACTATGTACATCGGTGTTGAATAAATGCTATCTCTTTATTGAGACGGTACGCTGGCTCACGAGAGAGGAAGGTATCTTTAAGTGTTAGTACACCTGACTCCGAAGGTTTAACAAGCTTATAGACACTCCGCACGGAAGATGATATAAGCAATCTCTGAGATGTTCTTATCTTATTCAGTATAATCATAGAATCTGAATAAGTGTGGCTTAATCAGCAAGCGAATGTAGCCACGACACTATGATGATCATTAATTGAATTTCTCCGTGGACAATGCTATTTATGAATACGGTTTCCAAAGGAACTCTCCACCTACTTTACAGGGAGTCGAAACTAGGTAACAAAGCACCAAGAGGAGATAATTAAACTTGTTCTGAAGGATACATGAAAGCGCATCCGTTTGAGATTCACAGCAAATAGTCCCGCAACTGAAAATCAATACGTCACGTTAAGAAAAAGGCGCACAAGAATTATAATAATTAATCTATCATAGATACTAATTATAGTGAATCTATATAGACGCAATCGGTTACAAGCCCTCCCGCCACCCAACGCGCAGGTAAAGCAGAAAAGTAGGCAAGCATCAAGCTCTCACTGCGATGCGACTAATTTATGTCGCAGGATCAGAAGTAGGAGTATCGGCGACAGACAGAAAACATCGATCGTAAGTATCAGTGATCCCGGGAGAGAACGCTCACACGTGGTATTTAGGGTGTCAAACGGCAAAGGTGCATTAACTCGAGGGTATTGTTAACGAGCTCACCCTCCTTATTTCAACAATAGAACTAGGGGACAAAATATCTATAACTCATACTATATATAATATACTTATATACCGTAGGGGACAGCAATAAAACTCAGGGATGACCATAAATGAAGCAAACGTAAGAGCACGGAGCCTCTCCGGAGTCCTCTCGGTAAACGCGGTTGAAGTCCCTGAATACGTACTCAGGGAAAGAGCCGATAGAACTCTGATGAGCTTTAATAAAGGTGAAAAATGACGAATAACGTACCTAACGCACCTTACCTCTCGTAAACGTATGGGCACGGATCACGGCTTTACATAAACGTCAAACCTCTCCGAGATATCATCACGGTGTAATGTGGTTGGTTAGCTGCGATATGAAGAAGTTTGTGTGCTCGATCTATCTCTCAGAGGTGTTATGTCTATCTTTCGTCGAAACCAACATGCAGATTATCTAAACGTTTGTTGGTAACGGTAACTGTGTATAACATCGATCTCAGCTCTTCAAACTTTGCAAATATATTGTGTGGATACCCTCTTATTTAATGTAGGTGCAGGCACAACCGTCGGTCTTACGGTATTGCCCAGAGGTTGTTATAATATTATTTCTCGATTCTGTCGTACATTTCTCTATCCTTTTCTACATTAATTTTTTATCGAGGTAATGTCTATCATGTCTAATAATGTAGTCTCTAATACTAGCATTTCGTCTCTATATCTTCCTACATTCATCTCATCTCTTTCCTAAGTCTTCATCTGCTTCTCTTTTCTTATTAATAATCTCCTACTTCCTTCTTACTCATAGGTGTCCCGCGAGGTCCATTAGGGCGGGACTCTTGAGAGCGGAGCGTGGGCCCCAGGCTGTTGGGCCTTTTCCACTCCCGTAGGGTGTAAGGGGTCGGGTATCCGGAGGCGCCCCCGCCCGCATTACCGCGCGGGGTTTGGGCCGTGCCTCCGGCGGAGGGCCACGTATCGTCCTCGACATTCTAAACATTTTCCGGAAGGCCGCGAGCACGCCCGCCTTCCTGATTTGGCGGTGCCCTTCGCTTGTGGGGTCCCCCTTCGTTTTCACCCTTCTTTTTTACACCTCCCTGGGTCCGCTGAGCCAGCGCGGGCGCCCGCAATGGCGACGCGTGGGGGGACGATACGGGTAGTATTGGTTCAAGCCTGTACTTTTTTGGCGTTGGCGGATCGCTCCGTCGCTGCCCGTTCCGCGTAATGTCGTTCTCCCGTTGGCCCATGTGGTGGTTTGACACCCCGAACGGACGCAGAGCACGGCATGTTCTATATCCCTTTTTAAACTTAAATAATCGCTTATTTCTTTATTATACATTGATTCCCATGCTTGCGACCTATGCACATTTAACCTTCCATCTAATTTCTTTACGTGACCGCGGAAACTGCCGGGGAAAGTGTACATAGCGGCTGTTGCTCTCGCCGTATGGCCCGGGGTGTTGGCGGTGTATGGTTGAGTGCTCAAAACACCAGGCACAGCTGTTTCGTGGAATCCAACTCTTGTTTTTGGGAGTTCTAGAGCGGATCGCTTCGTTCGTCAGCGCGTCTGCAGTCTGTCGTTCTCCGTTGCACCCTGTGGTACGCTTTGGACCCCACGCGGCGGCCTTTTCTTTTCCTTCTGCTCTCGTTTTTTCTTACCTCTAACCTTATTTGTTCGCGCGGTCTCTTGCCGTTTTCTTCTTTCTCTTATATATCTACTTATTCTCTCTTAAGTTAATCAATCATTGTTATGACTCTCCTCGTCTTGTAAGTCTTGTAAGATAATTCTCATTGAACGGTCTTATTCTCTCTCATCTCAATACCCCACGGAACCTAATCTCTAATCATTCTAAAGTATTGCGTTCCTAATCGGCTGGATATCCAAATGTTTCATCACTTCTACCTCTTCTATCTCTTCTTCATCTCTTACTTTTCATCTCTTTCTCATCTTCTCTTTCTCTATTATCTCTTATATCTTTCTCTATCTCTCTCTTATCTCTCTCTTCTCTCTCTCTCTTATATCTCTCTATTTTAGTTCTAATATATCTTTATTTCATCTCTTTATTCCTCGAAAATGAAGTAGTTACAGGAAAGATTGAAGTGAAAACCCCCCTAACGATCTATTACAAGGTTGAAAATGACACGAGAGTGATAGATGTTCAGGAGAGACGTCGATGGTAGAGAGCATGGAGCAATCTGATGTAACAGGCTCGGGCTGTTGAGACTGACGAAAATGGTGAGAGGTGCATGGACAGTCACAGGCGACTACGGCACAAGTTATGGAGAAAAGGTGTTGTATGCTGTGGCGTGAAGGGCATATAACCCATGGTGGATGAAGTTCAAGAATTGCTTTAATGAATGCGGGTAGACTGTCTCCAGGGAGTAGACCAAGAGACGGATGCACACTCACTACCCTGCAGTAGGTGTGGAGGTCAGGGGAAAAAGAAAGCACACGCACCCAACACCCAAGTATGTAGTAAGGATGGTTGGCCTTCGCCTTCAATGTCTCCGCTCCGACTTTACCTCTAGTGACTTCCTGTTTATCCTCTGCTCGTCCTACTATCTATCTCTATATATTTCTACGTATTATTCTCTATCTATTATATTATATCCTTTACTCTCTTTAGTCTCTCTATATAAGGTAAGTTCAGTCTGGTTATAGTATATACGATCAGCTAAACATAACTATTTTTCTCTATCGTGACTAATATCATCATGTCAATGTATTCGTACATATATATCATCTATCTCATTACTTGGTTAATAGGTTATACTCTTCTCCTTTATATATACATACCTTAGCAAAAATAAATATGATTCTAAGTAAAGACCTATTATTATTATACTATCTATTATATATATATATATATAATATATACATATTTCTTATAATATAATATTTTATCGTTGAATGAGTCTAAGTGGAAATTTACTCTCCATCAGCGGGTTCGAACATTGATCTCCGCGTCGCAGAGTTAATAATAATCAGATGCTCTAACCAGATAGGCATCCAGCGGCGAAAGAGAGAAGGGTCAAGGTAGTGTTAAAGTGAACTCGGTTTTCAGCTATGATAAGTATTTGAGTAGTTACAAAGGCTGAGCCTCCATTTGAAGATGTGAGTATTAGGAGATTTTTGAACTCTCATGCAGCGGGATTGTGAACGCATTGGACTCCGCGTAGCAGAGTTTTAACAATTAGCCAGCACATGTTCCTTACGACCATAGGCCATCCACCGTCCCAGAAAGAACGCTCAGCGTAGTTTTTAAAAGAACCCGGTTTTCTCATCCCATCATTGCTCGAGTATCAAAGGCTCTGGCCCCCGATGATGAATGAAACGGTTTTTCCCAAACCAGGGGGAACCCTTTTACTTTCATCAGCGGGATTTGACACATGGACACTCCGCGTCGCAGAAGTTAACAAGTAACCCGGATTCTACATCCGATAGGCCATCACATTCGGAAGAACGGGCGCACGGTGGCTTGAAGCGTAGTTTTAAAGCACTTGGTTTTCTCATCCCATACCCGGTAATTGCTGAGTACTCAAGGCCCATAAATGAATGAGTCACAGACGATTTTACTTCTCCATCAGCGGGATTCCCACAATAGTTTCTTTATTTACTATACAAATAGATGCTGCGGTTCTATTGCAGGTTCTGTAACAGTCTATTAGTCTTCAAGAACGAGGGGGAGGACAGGGGGTGAAAACCTGTTGATAATCGCCTTGAAGGGGGCCTCGGTCGTTTTGAAAGCCTGTTCTTGAATACCAGACTCTTTTGGGGGTTGGAGAGCAGCTTGAGTTCGGTAGAGGTCCGAGTATGTCGTTAATCAGTGTGCAACGCATGCGGTGGTTTCGACCTCAGAGGAGCAATTTTCTTTACTTCCTGCTATAGTCTCTTTATTTACTATTAACAAGGGTCGTTTATTGTTTGCGGTTCTATTCGCAGTTCTTATCCTATATATATATATATATATAATATATATATATATACTATAGGTATTCATATATATATATATATATATATATACTCATAAATATAATTTATTATATATATATTATTATATGAGTAAATATATTATTATATATATATGATTATATCATATATATATAATACGTAAATCTATATAAATATTATCCTGGGTAGATAGTATATACGACAGAAAAGTGCAGTCTTTCAAGGTCGATGTTCAAAGGATTCTTGTACGAATATGTTTATTATATAGTTGTCCCTATATCTATATATTATTTATATATATATTATTATTATACTATATATATATAACTATATTATTACTATATAACTATTATATTACTATCGCTTATTTATACTTATATTTATATATTTTTCAGTATAATCTATGTTATAATCGGGAGGGGATATACTACAGTGATAAAATAAATATATATTAATTAAAACTTTATTAATCGTATATATTATATATAGTTACGTAAGTTATATATATCTACTATATACCAAATACATAAGTACCTTATAGTCATATATATAATACATATATACTAGTGTTTATATAGTATCAATACGTGCAACATTAATTATTTATATTTTGCCTATATATCTTATATATACTTATAACTATATATATATAATAAGTGAAGAACAGAAAGGATGCATCAGTTTATGTTTTAGGGACTCCGTAGTTTTTGAATTTTTTTTTTTTTTTTTTTAACGATATGCTAGTCATACAACTTGGATGACTAACATGCTAATTTTAGTGGTGATCGGCAGCATGAGTTAAGACAAGTTCGAAATGAATTTTTAAATATATTTTTAAAAGTAAAATTCTAATAATTGAACGTGAACAAGGTGCCGTTTCTCCAGATCACATCGGCACCAAACTGCCGAGAATCCATTGCATATTTAACATCGCCGCAGGAAGCATCACCATTGTTGCGACTCCAGGACTAAACCAATGGCCTAATATATATAATATATGATATATATAATATATATATCTTATATGTACTCAATTATATGAATGAGTTTAGTGTATATTAGTACAATCTTAAGGAATCAGTGACTGGTTTTAAATGTTAGCTTAATAGATATATATACTCATAACTGTATCTTAATATATATATATTCTTTTATCTTTATTATACTTATTACTTATATATATATCTTATATATATATAATATTACTTTATTTTTTTCATAAATGAAATATCTCGTAAAGTACGACACTTACAAGAAAAACCATTACATATTTGGAATCAGCGTGTAAAGCTTATTACAAAAGGTAATAAAAATTAATAAAAATAAATAAAGACATTAGGGGGCTCGAGCCGACGGGGGACAGAGGGGGGCGTTTTCCATACCCGTATGGAGGGGAGGAGGGAACCCGCGACACCAGATACCAAGGAGCGGGGCGTTCCTCGTGATGACCTCCCGGAGGGGTCGCAAATACTCCTACGCTCGTTTCCCCGGAAGGCTGAGAGATCCCGACTCCTGCCCTCTTTGCGGTTTATACTTGGGTATTCCTTTAGTTAAAAAAAAAAATTGACATATCAATGAATCGTAAAATAAATTTACTATAATATTTTTTGAATCATCGTTCATTGCAAGAATAGTAAATAATTGACTGTTGGATATATACTAGAAATATTAAAAAAAAAAAAATCAACAATTTGACGGAGTTTGTAAATACATAACAGGCTCCTATAATATAATCATATCTATTGATATATCTATATATATAACTTTATATTTACTTTATATATTTACTTTTATATATATATAGTATATTTATATATATAACTTATATTATTAATATATATTATATATAACTGGGCTGTGATATATATATATATATATTATATATATATCTATATTATATATATTTAAATTTAAATATATATATATATACTTATTTCTATATATAATATCTATATATATATATACTACTATTTAATATATATATATTATATATATATTATATATATAAATTATATATATATATATATATATCTAATGGGCTGTGATATATATATATATATATTATATATATGACTATATATATATATATAAATATATTATATATCATACTTTATACTTTATATATAATATATTACTTATTATATATATATATATATTATATATTACCTTTTCCAGTCTATATATATATATATACTTTACTATATATATATTCATAGTTATATTTAATATATATATATATATATATATATATATTATACTATTATATATATCTACTTATTTATATATATTATTTAATACTCTATTACTTTTATATATATCTATATATATATATATACTTTATATTATGGCCAGCTTAGAAGAGCTACATTCTATATCTCTAAAAATCAACTATAGCTACGGGAAAGGAATACATGCTCGATATCCTCAGCATTTATATTTTACCGACGGATACTGTTAAAAAAAATAAAAGTCTTATCTTGAACACTCTGCACAGAAAGCTAACAGGGAAAAGAAATACATTTTTGGTACCCTTGTAAATTTTGGTTAGGAAATTTTAAACTTCTAAAATAAAATAAAAATCATTGGTATTTTTTTTCTTTTTAGGGGTGGTGCTGGGCTACAAAGTAAACTTATATTTAAAATATAATAATAATAATTATAAGATTTTTCATGATATTTATACTACATGCACTTATAAGATATATAGTTAAATTCATATATATATATACTTTATTTATAATATAGCTGTATTATTATTTACTTATTTATTTTTATATATATATATATATTATATTATACTTTCTAATTTCGTATTAGGTACTTCACTGGCATTGGTTAGCGGGACTTGAGCCGACGGGGAACACAGGGGTTGGGGACGTTTTTCTCATATTCACGTTAAGTGGGAGGGGCGGAAGGAGCCCCCGCTTCACCCAAATACACTATTAACAAGACGGGGGTTCTGGTAGATCCTTTCCCAGGGGCGGTGGCAATTTTAGTCCTAGCCCGATAGTAGTCAGACCGGATGGGGGAGAGACGCACCGACCTCCTGTTATCGGTGCGGTTACACATTTTGGGGTAATAATTCTTTAGATATAAATAAAAAAAATGTCAAAATTTAATTAGAAAAATTGTTTTTTAATTAATCGAGTTAACTTCAATAGAAAGGTCTCTAAAGTAGGTTCTCTAATCAATATGTAACAGTTGAACAACTCACACTTATTCAACAATATCTTTTTTTCATTTTTTTAATTTTTTTTACATTTTTCCTAAGTAACATTTTACAAGGACTGGTTTCCAAAAATGTATTCCCTTTTCGCTGTAGCTATTGTAGTTTTTTGAGATGTTTTTTTTTTTTTTTTTTTTTTTAACATTTTCCGCACTAAAAATGGACCTAGCATTCCGCTATGTTAAGATTCCCTTTTCCCGGTAGCTTGTTGTAGTTTTTTTGACGACTATGGAATTGTGGCTCTTCTTAGGGGCGGATACCTTATTCAATAATATATACAGCCTTTATAAGATTATTGAAGTTATATAGTATTATTAATTATATATAATACTATATATATATATATTTATATATATATATATATATATATTAATATATATATTATATATATATCTTAGAAAAATATCAAAATTATATATTATAAAAAGTCTAAACATAAAAGATAATATATATATATTAATTATTATATCATATATTATATTTTATTTATATCATATCTAATCTTTAATATATATATATTAATATATTAATATATATGTTCAGTATTATATATTTATTATAATATATTAAATATATCTATATATATAATATTAAATATATATTATTATATATTATAATATAATAATATATTAATATTAATATATATAATATAATATATAAAAGATATGCTAAATATTCATAGATTAGATACGTAGCATACAAGTTACAGTATATATATCATTTAATTTAATATCACAGATATATTTTATTATAATATAAATAATCTATATATATATATATATATATTTATATTTTAATATTATAATATTAATATATATATATTATTAGTATATATTATATATATATATATATATATTATATATATATATATTAATAATATTAATATTTATATATATATATTATAATTTATTATATATATTTATATATATATATATATATTTAAAGAGTTAGACATGACGGGTGCGCCGACCTTGGCGCATGCGCCAAACGTGACGCATTAGATGATTTTAAGTGGCGCATTAGGGTATCGATGATATATTTTTTGGGATAATTGTTATAAGGGTATCGTTAGA
>JABUQX010042155.1:40000-45000 GCA_015478945.1 Trachelipus rathkii
GCGATACCCGATTTACAATTATATCGTTTGCTCTTACATTTAGTTGAACAAGGTTTTTTTGATTTGTTATTACTAGGTAATTTGTTTTTTTTGTAGGTTTAGTGAGAGCCTGTATACCTCTACCCATGTTATGATGTTTTTCAATTCAATGTTAACTTTTGTCGTTAAGTGTGTTTATATTACGGTCTGATATTAAGATTGCAGTGTCATCAGCATATTGAGAGTGTATTGAACTGGGACAATTTTGAAAGTCATTTGTATATATATAAAGAATAGTGGCCCAAGTATGGAGCCCTGAGGGACACCGTGGGAAATTGAGGCAAGTGGGGATGATGTGTCTCCTAAGCTGACGTATTGTGTTCGGTCGGATAAGTATGACTGAAACCATTGTAGTGAACCATTTCTGATACCAAGTCTCTCTAATTTGTTTAAGAGTAGGTTGTGCGGAACTACATCGAATGCTTTCGAGAAATCTAACAGTAAAAGTACAACATGTTTGTTTCACTTTAGTGGCTTTGTTAGGTTGGTTTCAGTAAGGACATATCAGAGCATCCTCTTGGCGGTTTTTTGGTGAGCCAACTGATTTTGAGAAGAAGCCCATTTTACCATGCACGTAATTAGTAAGTTGGCATGGACTAATTCAAAGATTTTAACCAGTTTGTAATGTAGGATCATGAAATCGGACGAGAGTTTTTCGGAAGGAAGGTGTCAGAGCTCTTGGGAACAGGGATAACTTTTGCAATTTTCTGTGACTTATTCATTTAAAATGGGGGCCAGGCCTTTGAGTACTCAGCATTTATGGGATGAGAAAACCGGGTGCTTTTATAAAAACTACGTTTGAAGCGTTCTTTTTTGGGGACGTGGATGGCCTAGTGGGTAGAGCATCCGGTTGTTGTTAACTCAGCAACGCGGAGTCCAACGTTCGAATCCCGCTGACGAAGAGTAAAATCTGTCTATCTATTTATCTATCTATCTATCTTCTATGAGAAGATTTTACTCTTCGTCAGCGGGATTCGAACGTTGGACTCCGCGTTGCTGAGTTAACAACAACCGGATGCTCTACCCACTAGGCCATCCACGTCCCCAAAAAGAACGCTTCAAACGTAGTTTTTAAAGCACCCGGTTTTCTCATCCATAAATGCTGAATATTAATAATAATCAATAATAATAAATAAAATATATAAAATAATAATAATATAATAATAATAATAATAATAATAATAATAATAATAATAATAATAATAATAATAATAAAAAAAAGAAAGCAGAACAAAATGAAAATTCAATAATGATACTTGCTTACTTTGTCGTCCCATCCCCCTCCCCTCCTACGAGAAACGCGCCCCCACCACCGCCCGCGCCCAGAGATACTGAAAGGGTACAGAAGTTGCGTCTGATGTTCTCCAAAGCAGGGCAATCTATAATGAGATATTTTGCGTTGTCAATTGTTTGGGATGCACAATTTATATTAGTGGGGAATAGAATCTATAAAATAGTCAAACTTGTACTTCTGAAGGTAAGAGTTGTGCCCATGGCGGAGCAGCGACAGCATTACCCGTGTTTGGCGGTGCATAATTTGTTTCGTGTTGGAGATCTCGGGTATACGTGTTTGGAGCATGGTATTGTTTTGGTATTTGGAGATCGTTTCTTGGGTTAATTGAGTGTAAATGTGTTTCTGGTGTAGCTTTTTTCTTTCTGGGTGCAGGTGGTTGTTTTAGTGCTAGATGTAGGGGGTGTTTTGTTGAGAGTAATGTACTGTAAAATTTAAATCCCATAATGTTAAGATGAGGCCCTTATAGGGAGGAGTTTTGTCTCAGTCAGAAATTGGTGTATAGGTGTTGAAGGGAGGCAACCGGTTATTATCCTGAGGGCTCTATTTTGAACAATTTCTAGTTTTTTAATGTTAGTTTTTGAAATTGTGGGGGACCAGACGGTTGATGCGTAATTTAGAGAGGGGCGAAGATATTATCTGTATACTATGGAGTTCGTTTCTTTGTGGTAGCCAACTTTGGTTTCTGTTAGAACAGGGATGGCCAACCCTTGGCGCATGCGCCAAGTAATGTCTATGTGTGATTGAATGTCATATATGTGTCGAAAGTGAAGCCCAAGAAGGTGGGTTTATTGTCTATTATTTGAAAGGTAAATTGTTTGATGAAAATTTGATTCTCTCCTATCAGGTATGAGTAACTTTATTGAAGATTTTTGGGAGGATGCTGTCATCCTGTTCGATGTCAGTCACTGCCTCAATTTTCCTATATAGTGTTGTAGTTCTGTATGCCCAGTGTATGTGGAGGGTTGTTGAGCGCTGGTGATTAGTTCATCGGCATAGCTACTAATTTTTATAGAATGGGAAGTGGGTTTAAGGGGTTCGTGCACAAAGAGATTAAAAAGTGTTGGTGAGAGGGATGACTGAATTTGGTGGCGCATTGTATAGTTTGTATTGCGGGAAGAGTACCGTCCGTGCGGGAAGAGTACGTCCGTCGCGGAAAGAGTACGTCCTTGTGTAAACTTTATCTGTACATCTGTTAGAAAATTTGCTAGTAATTTCTCTCTTTAATGGTCATAGTATTAGGTATTTTCATCTATCAAAAGTGTTTGTGGCGACTGATTGTCAAATGCTGTTGAATGTCTATTGCTCACTAGGAGTGTGCGAGAAGTTGTGGAGGGTATTCTGGTTAAAGGCAGTCAGATGTATTTGGTTAAATCGTTAGAGAGTAGTTGTGCAGTGTTTTTGGTCCTGCAATACATGTTGTGAGTTAGATAAAGAGGAGGATGTGGAAGTCGTAAATACTTTGCTGGCACGAACTCACAGTTCATTACTTTTAGAATCCGCCCACCGGACTCGACTCTACCATTATGGCGGTATTATACGGATCCGGCTCCTCCTCTGGACCAAATTCTATTGTATTATAATTTTTTTTTAAAACGGCTCCGACTATACCCCAAAACCATGCGAACACTTCCGGACTCCAGCGCTCCCGGCACCCATTGATATCAGCAATACGCGATCAGAAACTTAACACAATATCCAACGGAACTGCAGGATCTGATTGTCCGCCACATATACACGTGAAGGATCGATGGTGGTAATTTTTTTTTGTCTGCTCCAAGGCAACTTCCTCCGGCTCCGGCTCGGCCGGCTCCGGCTCCGGCTCCGAGCTCCGGCTCCGCCAATTTTAAAATTGCCTTGCCTCCAACCTCCGGCTCCGACGTCCGGCTCCACACCCGAAAAATATTTGTTCTAGCTCAACCAACAATTCCTTAACATCAAGCCCAGCCTTATCCACACACACACACACACACCAACACACACACAACACAACACACACACGCACACACAACACCTTCTCTCCTCTCTCTCTCTCTCTCTCTCTCCTCTCTTCATCTCTCTCTCCTCTCTCTCTCTCTCTCTCTCTCTCCTCTCTCTCTCTCTTTACTCCTCTCTCACTTTACTCTCTCTCTCTCTCTTCTCTTCTCTCTCTCCTTCTCTCTATATATATTATATATAAATATTTATATATATATATATATATATATTAAATATATGATTATATATATATATATATAATATATATATATATATATATATATATATATATATTGAAGTAAGATCTCATTTCTACCTTAGAGGCCTTAGTAGGAGATAGACGTTCGTTATTATAAGTGCCTCTCGAGGCTACTGAAATCGAAGGATATTCATCATTATTATTATTATTATTATTAATTATTATTATTATTATTATTTTATTATTCTAATTATTATTATATTATATTATTATTATTATTATTATTATTAATTATTATTATTATTATTATTATATTATTATTATTATTATTATTATTATTATTATTATTATTATTATTATTATTATTATATAATTATTATTATTATTCAATTTTTCGTGCTTGGTTTATCTGGTGTTGTAATTATTAGACGTGTGAAATATATCTATATATATAATATATATATATATGTATTTATTGTATATAATATATATATATATATATATATATATATATATATTATATATATATATATATATATATATATATATATATCACTCAACTTATATATAATATATACATATATATATATATATATATATATATATATATATATATTATATATATATTATAATATATATTATTACTATAAATTATATATATATATATATATATATATAATATATCTATATATTATAATATATATATATATATATATATATATATATATATATAGCCCTAATATATTATATATATATATATAAATATATATATATATATATATATTATATATATATATATAATATATATATATATATATATATATATTATATATATATATATATAATCAAATTTTAATATTGAATTGAAACACAATAAGTTTACTAATTTAAAAATTTTAAACTTCGCAAGTAGATAAAACAATTTTAAACTTGTTATATCATAATTTGTAAAATACAGTAGGTTTATTATTTGATTTGGAACCGCCGTACACTAGCAAAAGTTCTGTATGAAAAATTTCGCTCAGTTTTGGTCGTACTAAATGGACTGTTTTAAATTCTGAGAAGCAACAAATGGAAAAAAATAAATAAAAAAAAAAGTAATAAAAAAAAAAAAAACACGAAATTGACCGTGAAAATAAAATAGAAAAAAAATGAGTTTTTTTTTTTTTTTCGATTTCTATGTTTCAAGTTATATTTATGAGATTTTCGATGGGAAAATTTTTGCATTTTTTAGGGGGCATTCTTTGGCATTTTTGGTTTGTTTGTTTTTTTTTTGGTGTTTCTTAGGCTAACATGATCTAGCCAAATTTAACTTAACCTAACATAACCTAACCCAACTTAACCTAGCTTAACGTAACCTAACTTATCCCACCCAAATCTAACGCTAAAATATTAAAAAATGCCCAAAAATTCCCAATAATGTTAAAAATGTAAGAAAATTAAAAAAAAATAAAATAAAAAAATAAAAAAGCCTAGTTTTTTTCAATCGAAATC
>JABUQX010042155.1:52500-107500 GCA_015478945.1 Trachelipus rathkii
AGAAATGTAGCTTATTTAAAGCTAAATTTTCAAAACTCCTAGAAATATAACCCGTTTAAAGCTATGGTATTTTATTCTAAATGTGAAGCTCTTTTAAAATGTTATATTTAACATTACTAAGCATGTAGCGGAATAAAGCTATAGTTTTAACATTCCTAGCTATGTAGCCCTTTTAAAATATTTTTAGTATTCTCAAAAATGTAGTCTGTTTAAAACTTAAGTTTTAAAAACTAGAAATTTAGCTCTTTTAAAGCTATACATTTAAAATTCTTAGACGTCAGGCCCTTTCCCAACTATATGTTTAATATTAGACATGTAGCTCACTTTAAACTTCTATATTAAGCATTTCTAGATATATAGCACTTTTAAAGCTATATTTAATATTCATAGATATGTAGTTCTTTTAGAGATAGATAACTTTTTGACATTCCTAGACGAAATCTTTTTAAAAACTATATTTTTAACATTCATGTATATATGCTATCCCTTTTAAAGCTATATATTTAACATTCCAAGACAATAAGTTCTTTTTAAACTATATATATATATATATATATATATATATTTAATATTCGTAGACATAATTTAATTATTATATATATATAATATATATTATATATATATTTATATATATATATATATTATATATATATAATGTTTAATAATTATATATTATATATTATTATATATATATATATATATATATATATATATATATATATTTTTTTATATATATATATATATATATATATATATATATATATATATATATATTTAATATTCGTAGACACGTAATCAATTTAAAATTTATTTAACACCCTATGATATGTAACTTATTTCAAGTTATATAAATTTAATTAACATTAACGGAGCTTTCGTTTCAGAATCTGCCACAAAATATTGAAAAGCTGATCAGCAGGAGCAGATCTTCAATATCAACGTCAAATGCTTCCTTAATACCAAGGTCTGAAAGGCGTTCTGATAACGCAAATTTCCCAAATTCTTTCGACGACAGTAAAATTTCCCCGAATGTAGATCCGAAAGTTGTTCATTTGTCAATGGATAACATTCAGAGACCGATAGTTTTCATTACTAAACAAAAGAGTCAAGATTTTGAGACGTTTCTGAAACAAAAACCTTCGTCGGAATTGAAAAAGGAGTTACGTCATTTAGGTACACTAAATAATGATCAAAACTCCGTACATGCAGCTACTCTTCAACCGAATAATATTCGCAACCTTGGGTCAATAATTCCAAATAATAAATCCATTTATGTACCTATTGCTCAACTAAATAATGTCAATAATATTCGAAACTCGAGTTTAAATACTTTTAATAATATGCCCCTACATACTCCTACTCTTCAGACGAATGCTTACCTAGGTTCTAAAAATTCTAAAAATAAGCCAGTTACTATACCAATTGTTTTGCCAAATGCTATTCATAATATTCGTAATGTAGACTCGAAAAATGATAATAATAAACGTCTTAGTGCTCATACTCTTCAACCAAATATAGCTAACCATGTCTCAAAAAATTCGAACAACATACCAGGTCATATACCTGTAATTTTAGCAAATAACATTGATAATTTTCGTAACTTAGGCTCAAAGAATTCTAATAATAATCCATTTCGTGAGCCTACTCGAGCAACTTTTCAACAAAATACAGCCAACCAGGGTTTAAATCCCTCAAATAATAAACCCAATCATGTACCTATACTTCTATCTAATAATATTAGTGATTTTCGTAATCTAGACTCAAAGAATTTAAAGAATAAGCCATTTCGTGTACCTACTTCTCAACAAAATAAAGCTGACCAGGGCTTAAAATTTTCAAATAATAAACCAGGTCAGGTATCTATATTTCTATCAGATAACGTTATTAATATTCGTAATTTTGGATCAAAGAACTCGGATACTAGTAAAGTATTCGAACCATCTCAGAGGTTAACTCAACCATCGAAAAGCCACCCAATTCAAAACAACGTGAAAAGATTCGTCAGACCTCCTGAAGTGGTTGAGAACTCTGTTATTAACAAAATGGTTAATCAACCCATTTTCTTCGTCGTACAGTAAAAACAACCAAATTGTTTCTTCTATTCAAATCCGTAGTGAAAACCAAAAAAATTCTTCAACAAAAAATGCGGAGAATAAAATCGTTACAACACCTATTAATTCTGACATTGATGCTCTGC
The DNA here is from genome assembly GCA_015478945.1 of Trachelipus rathkii. Lineage (NCBI taxonomy): Eukaryota > Metazoa > Arthropoda > Malacostraca > Isopoda > Trachelipodidae > Trachelipus > Trachelipus rathkii. The sequence continues at coordinate 54,698 of JABUQX010042155.1, forward strand.
AAAGTATCTCGCAAAAAATTATATTAACCTCTAGAGTTGAAGAGAATGAACAAAATAAAATAAAACCAGAAAACAACGATCAAAACCCAAATCAAATTCAATTCATTGCAAATAATGATAGTCAGAATGTAAAGATCTCTCAGGAAAGTAGACTTAGACACGCAGAAGGAAGAAAGGAACAGAAAGTTAGGAATGGCGCTAAAATAATACACATCAAGAAAACTAAGGACAGACCTGAAAAATTTATAATTATTCCTTCTGTACAATTGGTTGGAAGGCAAAAGTTAAATCTTGACGTCTCTAACTTTGATACTAATAATGAGAATTCAGAAACCATCATCCCATCTACTAATAAAGACAATTCGGCAAATAGTATATCAATTTTACATTCGGGTTTACAAGTAGAAGAAATTCGTTCCACAGAAAATGAATCTCAAAATAAAAACTCGATTAAAGAAGAAGAAAAACAACAACAACAACAACAACAACAACAACAACAACAACAACAACAACAACATCAAGAACAGTTCATTATCGACAACAACACAAACGAACAACAACACAACAACAACAAAACAATCAACAACAACAACAACAACAACAACAACAACAACAACTTCAAGAACAATTTCGTTATCATCATCATCAACAACAGAAACAGCGACGATTACAAGAGCAGCATTCTCAGAAACAACAACAACAATTACATCATTATCATCAACAGCTACAGAAACTACAACTGCAACAACAGCAGCAGGATCGGCAACAACAGCATCAAAAGCAGCAGCATCATCATCATCATCAACAACAGAAACTACAACAACACCAGCAACACCATCAACACCAGCAACGATCGAAACTACAGCTACAACAACAACAACAACAACAACAACAACAACAACAACAACAACAACAGCGTCGATAGCAGCACTCATGATAGCGCCATCGTAGTCTACTGTAATCGATGACTGTAGCGCTAATGCGAGTAGCTCGTCTGCAGAGTCAATAGCTCACGATTGTGAGCTCTTGTCGCTCTGGATATATTCTGATACAGACTTTCCGGTATGTGGTCGAGAGCTGCACGACGAAGGAGTTCGCATTTCTCTCTCCAACGAAATTCCCTTAGAAAATTCTTCTCCAGATACCAGTATTGGATTGAATAAAAAAGGCAGCAAAAACTTGATTAAGCAAACCAGGGAAATTGATCACCAGGAAACCTTGAGTCCTACTCTTTTGCCTAAGATAACTTCATCTAACCAGGAAACCCTTAGTTCTGAATCATGGCCTAGCCAGGAAACCCAGAAACCTAACCACGAAACCCTGAGTCCTAAATCTTCATCTAACTTCATAAAACCTCCTCTGGAGTTAACACCAACGAAGAAGATTAATCCTAATTTCGTTATAACACCAAGACAGGTGAAAAATTTTGACTTTAATCCACAAACTAATAATGACAAACTCACCCAGTTATCAAATATACCTCAAGCATCTACCATCACCGATGAAGAGTTCAACCACTTTCATAGCAAATTTTCAGCAGTACCAAATATACCACAGTCATTCACTTATACCAACGACGACTTCTTACAACAACTTAACCAATATAAACAATACCAAGACGTGTCTACAACGTTGCCAAATTTACATGAAGATTTAGAGGCTACCTTACCACTCCAGCATCAATCAGGTGAAGAAATATACCCAACTATTCATACACCTCTAGAGAATAACTACGAAATCAGTGAAGAAGAACATGTGCAAAGGAAAAGGACAACAGAACCAGTATATTGTGGTAACCACCAGGATGGCTACTTCCCAGACGAAAATTCAAATTGTGAGGTAATATATATATATATATATATAAAAATGAAAGAGATTCATAGTTTTGAATGGGAAAAAGAACAAAAAGTTTTCTTACCAGAGCACTGTGAGAATGATGGAAAAAAAGAAATTAGAAGATAAACTTTCTAAAGAGGTGGAAGAGAAAGAGAGAAGTAGAATACAGGAGATGGAAGCCATGATGAAGGTGAGATTTCTTTCTTTGTCTTGTATATAGTATCTATTATTGTTAATATATAGCATGTATAGCACAGCATATAGGATCAAGTACCTATGATTAGTATATAGAGTATATTAGCATACTATATCAGTATAGTATACTAATATACTAATAATAAATTAGTATATATTAGTATATTATAATAGTACGAGTATGTAATATCCAGTATTCTTTCTAATATCTATGATTAAAAGAACTTTAGTTAGAGGATAGAATAATTGTCATAAATATAGTGTAACCAGAAAATCTTTTTTTTTTTTTTTTTTTTGCAGTTTTATCGATCGGAAATATTTAGGAGTTTTTGTTGTTAGGTTTCGACGGGGATCCAGAGGTGAGGAGACGAAATGTTCCTCTGCCGCGTCGCCACCGAGGGCCGAGAGACCTCCGTATCTTCCGCCATCTTTGCGGTTTACCTATGGTATTCCTTTAATTAAAAGAAGAATAACACTAATATGGCACAGGGAATTAAAAATTTATTCTTTTTTTAAACTCAAGGAAAGTACCATAGGGTAAACTGTCAAAAGATTGCAGATCGAGGTCTCTCGGGCTCTCTGGTGGATCGATCGGTGGGGGTACTTCGTCCACCCCTGGTCCCCCGTTCGCTCGAACCTCCTACAATTGAGAAAATTAAGAAAAAAATTCTAAATATTTCCGATTAATAAATGAAAAAACATTGATTTTTAGTTCAAGCTATATATTTTGTGAACTTTGATTCAAATATTCTTTGAAAAGTCTATAGTTTTTGCTTGGTTATTATGCACCTTCACCATATATATTAGATATATTTAAGTATATATATATAATATAAATAATATAATTATATAATAGTATATATGTAATATATATATAATGATATTATATTAGTATTATATTAATATATATATATATATGTATTACGATGTATTATTATATACTGTTAAACATTCCTAGAGAAAGAATGTCTTCGAGTATGAAAAAGGTGAAAACTTTAATTTTTTGTTAGTCTATTTGAATCATAATTTATGTGTAGTAATAAAAAGATCCATATCTTTGGCGCGCGCGCGCACACACACAGCACACACACGGAACACACATATAATTATTATTAGTAAATAGTATTATATATATTATATAATATATATATATATAGATATATATATATATATATATAATTATATAATAATTATATATATATATAATATATATATATATAGATAATATAATAGTAGTAATATATAATTATAATATATAATAGTAATTTATATATATAATATATTATATATATATATATTATATAATAATATATAAGTTATATATTATAATATATATATATATTATATATAGTATATATATGTAGATATCAGATATATGTATATTATATAGTAGTAATATATTATATATTATATATATATTATATATATATATATTAATATATATAATAAAATAAATAATATATATATAAGTAATATATATATATATATAGTATATATATAGTATAAATATTATATTATATATATATATATATATATTATATAGTATATATATATATTAAGTATATATGATATATTATATATATTAGCTCTGAATTTTGGGAGGGAGGTGTCTCGATATAATCAAACCCAGGAATACGAAACTGGTAAAATTTTTCTGTCGGCTACGACTCCGACGCCGACTCTATCATTTTAAAATTATTCGACTCGGTCTCGTCTCTTCGCGGCAGTCTCCGGTCTCTGTCGAGCAAATAGCCAGCCTCCCTTGCCTTTGGCCGTCCTCTGAGTTTAAGACGATGTCATGCAGTGTCAGAGAATGGACTGGGTTCTTAATAGGTCCAATTGTTGGCATCGGGTTACATTAATAAGATAATAAGGTACTTTAGATCTTTCTCCGAAAAAAGGTGGAGACTCACCCTTGTCTCCTTCTATATTATCTGTCATACTTTCTCTAATATTATCTGTCTGCAAATGCGTAATATCTCGTCGATTAATGCATGAGATCGCTATTATACAATAAGACATTGAATCTCAGAGTCGGCATACCTTAATTCTTGAATATAATATAAATATAATTATATATATATAATATATAATTAAGTATATATAATTATATATATATATTTATATATATATTATATATATATAATATAATAATATGATTATATTGAGTATATATATATATTATAGTAGATATAATATATTATTGGTCAGGGTCCGCCATTTACTACACCTGTATCTAAACTACGGTATCTACAGAAAACTGAATACAAATTTTTGAATATCCACGAACATTTAATGCAGAGAAATGAAGAAGAAATAATATGAAGATAGATATTTAAAAAAAATAACAAAATAACAAAACATAGTTCCGATGTACGACATATCTGCTTGGCCTTCCCAAGATTTCGTGAGAACATCATCCCCCCAATACCTAGGCTCGGCAAACATCTTGGAAAATTACACTTGCATGAGATGGAATGAAAAAATGATATATTTTTAATTTTGCTACGTAAATGCATGTGCACGACAAGGTAATTCGTATGGGGGGGGGCTTCCGCCTGCCTGTAGCCCCCGACGCTCGTGATAGTGCTGTGGAAATATTGGTTTTTAATATATATAATAAACTATTTTTGTTGATTTAAAAATAAAGATTCTGATTTTTAAGCTATCCCTAAAGTATTTTGAAAATGATAATAAAGAGAACGTGTTATTTATTAATGGGTATCGATGTTTTAATATAAAGCTTTGAATGCCTATCCATTCTATAAGTCGTATTTTTGGTTATTTATTAAAATTAAATAGATTATTAAAAAAAAAATATTAATGTTCCTGGCTATTACCATGTTCCGCTGAATCTTCGGAAAATGTATCAGTTTTGGTTAGCTATGTATAGTTTTTAGATACAGTGGTCAGGCTTATCGAGACCCTGGTATTAGTATATTATATATATTAATATATATAAGTATATAAATTAGTATATTATTAATAATATAATATATATATAATATATATATATTATATATAGTTTATTATATATATATATAGAATATATATATTATATATATAGTATATAATATATATTATAATTTAATTATTATATTATATTAGTATATAATATATATATATATATTATAATATATATGTGGTGTGGTGTGTTGTGTGTGTGTGGTGGTGTGTGGGTGTGTGGCCAGACTTCAAAGAGCACATGCATGTATCTAAAGTATACTATAACAGCTACAGGAAATAAAATAACATTTGATTCAAGCTGAAAAAATAAAATAACTTAATAAAATAATAATTTTATTTTAATAATTAATTAATTAACAACTTAATATTAGTACATCTTAGATCTGCAGCGTTAGCGCTCTTGAGTAATAGCTTTCAGTTCTTGCATAGATAGTGTATGCGCCAGATAAGTTCCTAAATATTTTTTTTTTATCATTCTTCTGGAGAAAATGTTAATTTTTTTATAATCCTTTTAGAGGCTCGAGCCGTACGGTGGGAACAAAGCGGGATATCAAGTCCCCCGTCGCCCTCCGTGCAGATGCTGAAGAGATCCCTGATTTTCGTTCCATTCTTTGTGGTTTACCGGTAATTCGTTTAGTTAAAAAATCCAGAATTTTATGCAACTCTGGCCTCCTTCTTAACATCTCAAAATACAAGTTACTTATTCATAATCAGTTTGCAACTTTTTTTTTTAAGAATTAAAAATTTTTTAAATTAGGGTTATTTCTTTTTTTTTCATTCATTCTTAAAAATGTCTCCTGATTACTAAAAATGTTACTTATTTTCATTGATAGCTGTTCTATATGTTATTTTTTAGTTTAGTTATCATGTCTTTTCTGAAGGCGATATAAATAATATATATATATATATATTTATAATATATATATTATATATATATAATTATATAATATATATATATATATAATATATATAATTATATTATATATATATATTTATATATATATAATATATATAATCTGCATTATATATATAATTATATATAATAATATAAGTATATAATATATAAGATATATAAATAATATATATATATAATATATATATATAATATATATTATATATTATAAATATATATATTATATATATATCATATATATATATATATTATATAATGAGAGGAAGGCAAGATCAACTATATATTGCTAACACTAATATATATACTATATAATATGTTTACTAATTTAAGAGATCTATTTTTAATAATCATCCATTTAATATCAACCCTTTTACGTCTTCTACAGGTATTGCTAGCCCTCTGTTTACGGAGTAGAAGTGCCACTTTTTCCGACTGTCCCCATGCTGGCACTATTTTCAACTGCAGCTTCAAGGTGTGTCTGCCAATTTCGAGGACTTGCGCGTAATAAAATAGCTGCGGTCGGACGAATTTCTAGCAGAACAGAGTTCGTCGAGAAGAAATAGTGATAGTCATTTCCTAGACCTATGGCGTATATAAATAACAGAGAAGCTCAGAATATTATTATATATTATATAAATATTATTATATATATATTATATATATATATATATATAATATATAATATTTATTATATATTAATTAATATAATATTATAATAATATATATTAATATATATTATATATAGTATATATATATATTATATATATATATAAATATATATATAATATGTATAATATAATTATATATATTATATGTATATATATATTATATATATAATATATATATATTTAATATATATTATAATATATATATAATATATATATTATATTATATTATATATATATATATATATGGACCTTTTCTGTTTTACGGTTGGGTCAGTTTTGATTTTTGTTTTTTTGTTTTTTTTTTTAATATTATTTGTCTAGTATAGTATCCTAACAGTCAATTATAGGGGTAATCGGACATGATTTCAAAATATATAGGACCTTTTTACGTTTTACGCTCCGTTCAGTTAATTTATTTTTTTTTTTTAGCTAAAGGAAACCAAATGGTAAATCCTGCATAAAAATGGCAGGATCCGGGTCCTCTTCGTCTTCCGGGAACGACTAGGGTAGGAACTATTTCCCCCCTACCGGTGCAGGGTTCTCGCGGGAACCCCCTGCTCTTTGGATTTGTGTGTCGTCCGAGTTCCTCCATCCCTCTCCCGCTACGGTGTAATGGAAATACGTCCCCCCCTGTTCCTGTCGGCTCGAAGCCATATATTATTATATATTATATGTATAAATATATATATTATATTATATTATATATAATATTATATATATATATATATATATATATAATATATATATATATATAAATTATAAATATATATATAAATATATATATATAATATATTATTTATATAATATTATATATTATATATAAAATATATAATTATAATATATATATAAATTATTATATAATTATATATATAATATATAGTATAAATAATAATATAATATATATATATAATAATATATATATATTAATAATATAATATATATAGTATAATATATATAAATATATATAATATATATATTTATAGCTTTAATTAAATATTAATATTGTTTTTCTGTCTAGATCGTACTTTTCGAGATATTCATTTTAAAAACAATATTAATCATAAATAGAATTTAATATAAATTATTTAAATTATTTCGAACTTTGAAAATCTATATCGTTACTCATGAAATTCAATTGTTGTATCATATAGTAGAATATATTTAAATAAAAAAAAAATAAATTTCAAACATCTTAAATAAATATCAGAAAAGGGTATTTATATTATATATATATATATATATATAAATATAATATATATATATAATATATATATAATATATATATTAATATATATATAATATATAATATATATAATATATATATATATATAATATATATTTATTATATATATATATATATATATATATATATATATAATATATATAATATATATATCTAATAATATATATATATATATTAGTATATATAATATATATATATTATATATATATATATAATATATATCATATAATATTAATATTATATTATATATATATATATATATATATATTATATTTAGACCCAGTGATAGTTTTATTAAAAATGGGTTTAATAAAGATTATTTATGGTTATATGTGTGTTTACACTAAATATTTAATTGTTTTTCAGTAAATAAATAAATAAATAAATAAATTTAGCACTCTGGCATTTTCTTGCTAGATTAGCATTATCTTTTGGAATGTTAGGTTAGGATAAGTTAGCAGGAAAATTCCAAACTATGTTAAAGTTAGCATAAAAAATGCTAAATTTATTATTTTTTTTTATTATTTTTATTATTGAAGATCACTTTAAATACTATTTAAAAATAGAAAAACCATAAGAATATGCAACTGAAAAGCTCGTTAATTTTTTATTATTTTATATTATACCATTCTATTGTATATATTTTTAATTTATATTTTTTTTTTATACTTTATATTATAACGCCCTCTTGCGGAGGCTGTATAAAGCAATAATTTTTTATCAAAGATTTTATTTCTAAAAGAAAGGTAAAAAAATTGTTTCTTAAATCATTCATATTTCATATTAATATAATTTTCAAAAAGAGAAATGATTTTCATAGAAATGTTGCTTCACACCTCTTTTCATCTGAGCGTTATTAATATAAATATAAGAACCTTATTGTTGTAACCCACAAACACTAGAAAAATCTAAATATGGGCCTTAAGTACAGATAGCATAAGGCACATTTTTCACTTTTTATGAAGTGTGGTTTATAATATTTATTTATTATACTTTTAATATGGTATATAAGGAATTTGTTATAATATCGTAGTTATAATTGGTTGTTAATTTCTCTATATAAAAAATGGACGTAACATACAATCAATTACTCATTAATAACGTTATTCGTATGAATCCATCACTTGTTATTATTTTCATGATTTAATTAAGACTTAATTATTTATTTTTTGTTACTTATTTTTTCCTTTAATTATTTATTTTTTGTTAATTTGCTTTTGTTACTAGTTGTTATTGAAAATTGTTAATTATTATATTTCAAGCCATGTTCCACACTTGTGATGCTCAATTACAACTCTTCAACTGACCACTATGTCATGAAGCGAGCATAACTAACTAACAATTTCCGCAAGATAGATAGAGATAGATAGATAGATAGATAGATAGATAGATAGATAGATAGAATAACATATTATCCCCTGGTGTTGAGGATTTTGAGGATGATAAATAGTTAGCGTAGTAGGGTCACTATTGTGGTGTGATTCTCATTCCTGATTAGGGGTTATTTATTTTGAATACTACTTGAGAGCTGCAGGTTGGCACTCATGCCTAGTACTTCTTAATTACTCACTACAAATTTGGTGATTAACTAATTATTATTTATAAATAATACTATGACACTAATTTAATTATTTACTAGTAGTGACTAACTTATAGTTGTTCTTTACTCATTGATACCAAGATTTGTAATTTTGATGATATTAATTTCTTCGGCTCCAGCTCCATCATTTTGATATAGCCGGCTCCTACTTCGCTCCTGCTTCTGCTCCGCCATTTTAAATTTATGCCGTTCCTGCTGCGACTCCGACTACGTCTCCGCCTCCACGCCAAAAAAAAAAAAAAAAAAAAATTCAAGATCGGCTCCGGCTCTGACTCCACCCATAAAATTTCCATTGCCCTGACTCCAGTTCCAGTTAAAACCTTGCTGCTCAGCAGTTCCGGCTCCGGCTCCGGCTCCGGCTCCAGATCTGCAGCCTAGCCTAAAATTACGACGATAATAATCCCGTCAATATGATAATAATATGTCCTTATATTATTAAATTATTAATATTTATCACGCTATTTATTTACAAGAAGGTGATTACTGATCCCAACACGATAATAAAAACATAATTGAATGACTTTTATTTTTTTTTTCAACAAAAGGAACACACCTCACTATGGATCGAGCCCTAGCATTGTAATTCGCGACTCAGGCACACGACCGCTGAGACACGATGGCTGGCACGATTGATAGATCTCACGCAAAATTGAACTACTCCAATATAAATAATAATAGTCACAAATGTCACTTATATATATAGTATATATAGTATATATATTATATATATATATATATCTATATAATATATAATTATATTATTATATATATATATATAATAATAGTGTAGAATAATATAAATATATATCTAATAATATTTATGTATATAAAATATATATATATATATATATAAATAATTATAATATATATATATATATTATATATATAATATTATATTATATATATATACTATATTATAATATATATATAATATATATATATATAATTGATATAATAAATATCATATATATAATATATATAATATATATATAATATAAATATTCACATTGTATATAATATATTAATAATAATATATATATTAATATATATATAATATATAATATATATATATAGTATATATATATATATATTATATATATAATATATATTATATATACATATGTATATTAATATAATATATATATATATATAATATATATAATATTATTATATAATATATATAATTATATATAATATAATAATATATTAAATAAATATAGTGCATTAATTTATTTATTAGATGTCTTTTGACAGCCATTTCCAACCATAAAATATATTCGAAATATTTGTTTTAATTTAATAAATATATATATAATATATATATATATATATATATATATTAATATATATAATTATATATATATATATATATATATTATAATATATATAATTATACTGTATATATAGTAATATATAAAATATATAATTAGATATATATAATATATATTATATATATATATAATATAATATATATAATATATATATATAAATATAATAATAATATAATAAAAACTGTATATATATATAAATTATATAGTGAGTATTATATATATTATATATATATAATATATATATATATATATATATATATATATATATATATATTCATTATACAACACTGATTTTATTTACTTACTTTCTCTTATAAAAGTTATAATATTTACGAGCTTCGTCTTAGGAAATGATCAAAAGGGATTTTGGTTTCGCAAGGATTCTAAATGAGGTTGTGGAATCAAGCAAAGAAAATGAAACTGGTTCCGGATTCCGATTCAGACTCTATTTTGGACCTCCGGTTCCAATTCCGACTATTTTGGATTTCCGATACCGATACCGATTTTCAAATATTAAAAAGCAAGTGATTTTGATCCTACTTTCGATTCCAATTGTGCATGAACAAGAGACTTTCAAACGCGATCCGATTCAAATTTCAGTTCCGAGAAAGTTTTCACTCCCGATTCTGATTCCTAGGTGTAAATCTGTCTCAGATTCCGATTCTAATTCCCCAGCCCTTCTGCTAATCCATTGATGCACAAATACAAGATCTTCAATAACTTATTTCTTTATTTTAAAAACTAAATCGAAACAGTTCTTCATTTTTCAATTCTCTAAAACCTTGTCTACAGTATAACGCCATACTCGTATAAACAGGATAATTTATGATTTTTTTCTGTACCTATTCTGGACATACTCAAATGAGAAAGTTTTTCAACGGCATTTCCTAGATCTTCAATTGAACCTGAAGTCCGTGAATAACAAGATATTTAATTCAATTTTTATATATTTAAGCTAAACAGTAGGGTCGCAAAAATTTTTCGAGAACTAAGTTTTCCTCATTTTTTCTGTTTTTCTGCTATTAATTCGTTTTTTTTTTGTTTTTGTTTTTTTGTGTGTGTGTGTGTGTGCTTTCATTTGAAAATATAGAGTAAAAGAGTTCCTCAACTCAAGCCTCTCAATCTACCCTCCCCCCCCCCTTTGTAGGTCACTGGAGCTGACAATAATTTTCAAATCCTTTGATCGATTTCTCAAATCTCATATTTTCGATCCGTATTTCAGCCTTAATTACATGCCCTGTTCTTCCCAAGAGACTGGTAGCGGCTTCCATATTGAAGATTACTGTTATTTCCTTAAGTACGCGCTTTTGACACATTTCATTTTCAGATTTTTTTTGTATCTTACTCCATTTGTTTTAATATATCTTGATTTTAGTTATGAATTTACCAATTATTCAAGTCAAAATTATAGCAGTTTACCCTATAAGCTTTGACTATAGCCCAACGGGGAGACAAGTTTTGTAGATCTGTATCTGAAGTTAAGAAAATCAGAAACAGTAGGAAGCCACATGGGTCTTACAAGAACTATCCAGGACAAGGGCTATGATCTTGCGCACTTTCTGATTCCTAGGTGTAAATCTGTCTCTGATTCCGATTCTAATTCCCCAGCCCTTCTGCTAATCCATTGATGCACAAATACAAGATCTTCAATAACTTATTTCTTTATTTTAAAAACTAAATCGAAACAGTTCTTCATTTTTCAATTCTCTAAAACCTTGTCTACAGTATAACGCCATTCTCGTATAAACAGGATAATTTATGATTTTTTTCTGTACCTATTCTGGACATACTCAAATGAGAAAGTTTTTCAACGGCATTTCCTAGATCTTCAATTGAACCTGAAGTCCGTGAATAACAAGATATTTAATTCAATTTTTATATATTTAAGCTAAACAGTAGGGTCGCAAAAATTTTTCGAGAACTAAGTTTTCCTCATTTTTTCTGTTTTTCTGCTATTAATTCGTTTTTTTTTTGTTTTTGTTTTTTTGTGTGTATGTGTGTGTGCTTTCATTTGAAAATATAGAGTAAAAGAGTTCCTCAACTCAAGCCTCTCAATCTACCCTCTCCCCCCCCCTTTGTAGGTCACTGGAGCTGACAATAATTTTCAAATCCTTTGATCGATTTCTCAAATCTCATATTTTCGATCCGTATTTCAGCCTTAATTACATGCCCTGTTCTCCCCAAGAGACTGGTAGCGGCTTCCATATTGAAGATTACTGTTATTTCCTTAAGTACGCGCTTTTGACACATTTCATTTTCAGATTTTTTTTGTATCTTACTCCATTTGTTTTAATATATCTTGATTTTAGTTATGAATTTACCAATTATTCAAGTCAAAATTAATGGTTCTTTGGAAGTTATATCCTAAATTATTAGACAAACGCTCAACTTTATATAGTGATGGATAGATATAATATGTGACTAATAACTTTGTTAAATCTGTAAATACTAAACTTAACTTTAGAAACGGGAAAAAAAAGTCAAAGAGAAATAGAAATTTAAACAAGAGTCTAGTAACAAAAAAAAAAAAAATCTGAATCTGATTTTGATAAAAATAATAAATTGGTGGCCCAAAGTACTGTAAGAATTTTCTGTCACAGTTTTCTACTTATGTGGATACCATCTTTATCATGCAATAAAGAGACACTAGATTATTTTACGAAGTAACATTTTTTAATTTGCTAATATTCTTGCGACTTCTAAAATTCGGGTCCCGTCTCATTTTTTGTCTGCAGATGGCTGAATCTCTTTCCTACTTCCACCTACGTGTCTCTGTCATAACCCTTACACTTCTTTCTTAATCTGAGGATATAGCTTTAAGATTCTTTAACTATGAATATTTATATTCTAATATTTAAAACTTTCTCGAAATGCTACAGTCCCACGCTGTTATAAAGCCTACAAAGATAGGAAGAGACGAAACAAAAGCTCTACAAATAAATCTTCAGGATATTGTTTAATCCGATTTCATGACGACGGAGTAACTTTTGTAGAATGGTGGTGACCACAAGTCTGTTTTACTTGGCTTGACGAATACTACCCAGTAAACTCTAAACTCCCTGTGAAAGAAAAACTTGAGTCCAAGACGATTTTCACATGAATGATGTATACTTTCATTAAAAAGTCAAAAATGATTAGTAATTTCAGAAAGCCAAGATAATCAATCCTCTCAAAGCCTAGCTCTGAGTCGCAGTTAGGAATTTTATACAATGAAAGATTTTAAACAAGATCTTATGACACTTCTACTTATTTTCCTTCTCAATATAGGCGAACAGTTCAACGTTAATAACAACTCCCGTTTACAATTAAATTTCTTTCTATTTCATTTCTTTGACAGTTTAATTGATTTGAGACATTTTAATTTTTTTTTTAGCAACCCTGACGCAAGCAATTTTTTATAGTTCTCGCAAAGTTTCCATCACCGAAAAATTATCTTTAAATATAAAATTTGTGATATCTTTGCCCTTTGGTTGGAAGTTTTAACTCGTTGAAATAATTTTGTTATTTCTTAATTTTGTTCAACGATAACTTTGAAGAAAGCCGTTAAAATAATGTCTTCCATGTCTGCTGTAAGAAAGAGTAAGTAAGCCAGTAACCTTATTTTTTTTAAGCAAGTTGGCTTAGCATCAAACAGCGTAGAAGAATATTGGCCTAGGCCTATAATTATGCAAAGCTGTGTGTGTGTGTGTGAGAGAGAGAGAGAGAGAGAGAGAGAGCTTTATTAGGAAAGGTGTAAACAGTTTTATAACTGCCTTTGCTTTACCATTGACCGCCTTAAAATAATTTTTGTTTCCATAGACCCTCATTAAATAGGCCTATTTCCCCCCCCCCATGAACCCCCTTTGAATTGTTTTTTCAGCAGCCTACCAAGAATTTATGGTAATTGTAGATTTCCATAGAGTCCAAGTAATATGATATGATATAGTAACTGTTGAAACTATAAACATTTAATGTACAAAAACGGAATCAACAAATTATTTAAAGTTTTTTATCAAATTTCGTACATTTTTTATTTATAATTTCAGTAAAAATATAAAAAAAATAACTATGAAAATCATAATCGTCTCATAAAATTGCTTCATTATATTTGCATAGGAATGAAGAAATACTTTATATTTATTTCGGATTATATTAATACATTGATAGATTATTATTTTCTGATAATCAATTTTTTTTTACAATTATTAATGATTCAATTTTATTGACAAAATATATTTAAATAATTTTAAAAAAATTTAAATATTTTGTAAGAATATATATATATATATATATATATATATATATATATATATATATATATATATATATATATATATATATATATATATATATATATATATATATATATATATAATAATAATAATAATAATAATAATAATAATAAATAATGCTTTAAGGTTGCATGAGTTGTGGGGTACAAGAGTTTAGAATTAAGGCATAAGGAAGTATTATATATACTGTATATATATATATATATATAAGATAATATATATAATATATATATATATAATATAATATATATAATATTATATATATATATATAGTATATATATATTTAGTTCACACCTCACAGCCATAGCCCTATTCTAGAAGGGGAATTATGCACTAGGGCTGCGTGAAAAGTTCTAATCTCATATTAATTCAGATATAAAATTAAAATTTTCAACTCACCTACCAGTTATTTTCTTCTTCAACAAAACTCCACAACGCCATTTTTAACAGCCTGGCTCAGTTGATAGACTTCTCTGGGCAACTTATTATGGAGTTGCCAATGTAGGATTAGCCTCTTTTTTTTTTTTCTATTTTTTTTTTTTTTTTTTTTTTATTTTATTTTATTTAACTTCCAACCTTTCTCTAGTGTTTCACTGTTTTACTATGATTCTCCCTTTTAAAATAATCTTGTTAACAACTTACTGTATGTTATTTTTACTATGCTCAAAACTTACCAATATACTCTAGTTTTAATGACTATTTTCTTATCTTGCTTTATTTTACAATTATTTCTATTTTCAAATTTCTTTTTTTATTTTGGGGTAAGCCCCCATTTACTCCCCTACCTGTGCTTGTAATTAAGAATGCTAGTATCTAATGCACTGTCATGCATTGTTCATGGTCTGCTTGAGGCCCACTGTTAAAAAAAAAATTTACAGTCCACCGACTCCCAAAAATATTAAATTATTTAAAATAAAAAAAATCTGATAAATACAGATTATGTTGTATTCTCAGCAAAAGTTTAAAGAAATTCAAAATAAATTTTATAATAAAATTATTACTGCATATATTAAGTAAATACACTTTAAATATAAATATTTCTTTTTTTTTTGTACCTGCCATATTTTACCTTATAATGAACAAGCAATGTGAGCATTAAATTTATTTAAAAATGAACTAAAAATTCAATCCCAATATTGTCACTGCAGCATTATTACTCTTGAGCCAACAAGAAACAAACTTTAGCTCTTGGACCAAGAAAGGTTGAAAACCCCAGATCTATTGTTTTTATTACTTAGAAAATGCTTATTATGTTTTCTTAAATACAAAACTATCAGCTACATTCTGAATTATGGGTTTACTTTTCCTTAATGAAATACAAGTGAAGAAGTTATTTTAATTTTTCAGCTCTAAAGTTGGCATTAATCCAGCTTAATGTTGGATTTTCAAAAAATGAAAACCTTTTGAGAGCAGCATCAAAAGTTAAAGAGGCGGCAGAAAAGGGAGCAAATCTTGTAGCTCTTCCAGAATGCTTTAACTCACCTTATGGGAATAGTATGTATGTTATATAATTTTTAATGTTTATTGTGGTTGTAACTTGTAAAATAAAATTTATATAAATTATACCACATTTGCATTTAATATTAAAATTTATACCTACCGAAATTATATTTTTATATTTAATAAATGTTAATAATTTAAAGTTTTATTGATAACTATAGTTCTAATGTAAAGTATTTAAATGTGTAATTTTTCGACATTTGTTATTAAATAGTTGAAAATTTCAGCATGAAAATACATTTCTATATTGCTACATTTCAGAATATTTTGAAGAATATGCTGAAACTATTCCTGGAAATTCTACAAAAAAATTATCTGAAATTGCAAAGGAAAATGAAATATACATTATTGGAGGTTCAATTCCGGAAAGAGAAAATGGGAAGCTCTTTAACACTTGTACTGTTTGGGACCCTCAAGGAAATCAGATAGCTAAATTTCAAAAGGTTAGTTTCTAAGTTAATAATAATAATAATAATAATAATAATAATAATAATAATAATAATAATAATAACAATAATAATAATAATAATAATAATAATAATAATAATAATAATAATAATAATAAATATTATTATTAAATTATTTGAAGTTAAATTTTTGTCCCCTCTACCCTACCCTTCTGGCAAATGTTTAATATTAAGCTGGGAGCATTCCTGTAAACAATCATTTTTGGTGAAAGTTCTCTCTATCAAGGCTGCAATCCCAGTAAATTTTTTTGCCAATTCCATTATTTTAAAATACCCAGCTCCAGCTTCAGCTCCAACATTTTAAAATTGCATGCCTCCAACTCTATCTAAAAATTATTTGTTCCTGGCTTTGGCTCTGTCTCCATGCCCATTTATTGTATTGTAAAAAAATTTTTTTTTTTTTTAATCTGGTTTTGGCTCCACCCAAAAAACAAAAAATTATACTCTGACTCCTTCTCCACCCAAAAGATTTACTTGTTCCAGCCCTAGCACTCTGGCTGCACCTAAAAATTTCTAGTGTTCCATCTAGCTCCTTGCAGCTGCACCACTACTACTCTGAAGTCATACTATATTTACTATTTCTTTGATCTAATTTTAATTTGGGTGTCCATCTGAATTCATAAAGCGTAGTTATTATAGTGAAGAGTAAAAAAGAAATTTGCCTAAAAATGTTCCCCACGTAGTTTAACTAAACCCTGTCTATTCTTGTAATACATTATACTTTTAAAAAAATTTTCTTATAGTTCTTTCCTAAGAAAGTTATTTTAGTTTTTTTACCATGACTTTGGAATCAGAAAGCCTTTTGGAGCCGTGATCGTAAGTAGGTGAAATGAGAATCATAATGGGAATTGCATGGGTCCTTAACATTTGAAACTAACCAGAATGAGAAAGGCAGAATAATCAGAACTGGGACCAGAGTTGGGTTACCTTTGATTGAATTCCACAGCCGTGATTTTTACTTTGACTGTAAACAGTATTTTTTTTTTTTTTTTTTTTTTTTTTTTTACAAATACCACCACTCACGGGCAGGGCCCTTTTCAAAAGGAGGGGGCAAAAAAAAAAAAAATAAAAAAAAAATAAAATAAAAAAAATAAATGGAAAGTAAACCCACCGTGTCCCTTGCCTAACGCAATTTCCTCAGGTGGGCGCAGACGCGGGGCTTAAATAGAGGAAGATTAATACTTGGATGCCATCTTTTTTTTCTGAACTATCAGGGCATGCTACTTCTGACAAGGGAATTATGCAGAACTTATTATAAAGATTCAGTGGTATTAAAAATTCTTCCTATTTTTCTGCTCTTTTAGTAATAATTATTTTTTTAATTTTTGTTATTATTAGTACTATTTTTTTGTAGGTTCATCTTTTTGATATCGATATTCCAGGAGGAATAACTTTCAAAGAGTCAGACACACTGTCTCCTGGAAACAGTCTCGCTACTTTTGAAGTTTTTGGTTTTAAAGTTGGCCTTGGTATCTGCTATGATGTCAGATTTGCCGAATTGGCTCAGATTTATTCTAGGATGGGTAAGGATTTCCAAATTATTATTATTATTATTATTATTATTATTATTATTATTATTATTATTATTATTATTATTATTATTATTTTTGTTGTTGTTGTTTTCGTCATTTTGTACTTATTTTTATTGATTTAGCATGAGATTTAACAATTAAAACACTTTGAATGAATATTCTGGGGAATTAATTTAGTAATTTGGGATGAGGACCTACCTATTAAGTTGTCTTAATACCTTTTAGGTAATTATGTAATGGGCAAATTAAGTTTAAGAGTTTTAAAACTATTAGTTTGTTAACTTTTTAATGGTTGATAATTTATAGTTGATTTTGTGTGATTGTTGTTTTGTCATTTTAGTATTTAGATACTTTCGAGTTTCAACCATGATTATTTTGCCTTGAGCAACCGAATTGAATTACTAGAGTATATGTATGTGCGAATGATTGGTGTGCTCTGACAACTCTAATTCTGACAACTCTAATTCTGACAACTTTTAAAATCAATATCGTTTCTACTCATATTGCTGACGCATGTCGCGCCTGCGTACGCCGAATTCTCCATTCATATTTACAAATACTTTTAAAACTTGTATCTGATATAATTTAACTATTTCTAATGGAGAATGAGCCATTTGCTATTCAGAAACGTTTTTATCTGATTCACCTGCTATTCTGCCTGTAAATAATCTGAAAATTAGTATGACAAAATAGTATTGCAATTAGTAACCTCTTTTCAGATACTAGGGAAATTATTATTATTATTATTATTATTATTATTATATATTATTATTATTTTTATTATTATTATTATTATTATTATTATTATTATTATTATTATTATTATTATTATTATTTTTATTTTTATTATTATTATTATTATTATTATCCTCTTTCTTCCTCCCCAAGACTGTGGGTAAGGTGCGTGACATGCATAGGAAAAGAGAAGTAGTAGAAGAATATGACAAGTCGAAAAGAAAGCCCAGCCTTATCGCCCCCTCTATACCTATTAGTGAGAACTCGTCGCAGTCAGAAAATCCACCCTAGAGCTTCACGGGACCGCGACGGACCCTCACTATGGCATATCGTCAAGTGTAGGGTTCATCCCGTGGCCCAGGTGGGCCACAACCATACCCCCTCACAAAATCCCTCCATTTACTCCTATTATGTACCTTTATTCTCCCCTCTATTATTATTATTATTATTATTATTATTATTATTATTATTATTATTATTATTATTACTTACTACTACTACTACTACTAAAAACAAAAAACCCCCCCCCCTTTAACCTTTTAAACTACTACTACTACTACTACAACAACTACTAATACTACTTTTCTTGCTTATTGCCTGCCCAGAAGCACAACATTAAGTTATGTTGGGTTCTCTCCCATGTGGGCGTTCCTGGAAACGAACGGGCCAATGGGGAGGCCAAACAGGTGGCTACGCACGGGGTGTCGAGTGCCCAATACCTTCCTCCTGCTGTATGCCTGGGCAATTTCCTTGCTACAGGTTTCTCCATCCCAATGCGTCGGGGTTTCCTCTCTGGCTGGTAAGCATGCTATGCGGAGGATGGTTGTAGCGCCAAACTACGGAACGTCAAACCCGTCATTGGCCGGTGGTCTTCATCTAGTAGAAGGAGTCGCCTCCTGGAGTGGGTGGTTTTCCTGGGCTTTGATTGCGTTGGTTACAATCTTCACCCATTGGATTTTCTTATCCCCCGACCTCCCCATTTTGCTCCTCCAATTGTCCTCTCACAGTCGTTCATCTCTTTGTGGGTTGCGAGGCCATCTCGACCCTTAGAAGCAAGTTCTTCCCTGAAGTGCTCACTATACCTCTTCAGCACATCTTATCCGAATCATCTCACTTTCGTAGTGATCGAGTTTTTGCCTTCCTATTGGAACTGAGCATCTTGTATAAAGTCTAACCATCTCAGCCTTGTTCCTATTTCGTTTGGTTAGGGATTTCCCCTATCGTTAGTCTTCTAACACGGTATAGCCGCAATCTTGTGTGCTATGGAGGTCCCTTTACATCCACTCAAAAAAAATTACTTTTCTTGTAATTTTTCAATACATGAATAAAACTTACAAATGAAAATATTATTATTATTATTATTATTATTATTATTATTATTATTATTATTATTATTATTATTATTATTATTATTATTATTAATATTAATATTATTACTCCCCCCTCTTTGTAGGGTGCCATTTACTTGTTTACCCAGGAGCTTTTAATATGACAACGGGACCCCTTCATTGGGAATTATTACAACGAGGCCGAGCAGTAGATAATCAGGTAATAATTGGAACAGTATCACGCAATTTGTAAAGTTCAATTGGCCTATTTAAAGTTAAAATTTGGTTTGAAACTTATTTTATATTAAATTGTAAAATCTTATTTTATATTTTAATAATAATGTTGGTATTTATTTGACATTAGAAATTATTTTATTATTTACTCTTTGCTAGGACTATTAGGATGGATGGATAGTTTTTGTTCTTTTCTTTGTTTTATTATAAAACATGGTTTATATTTTGGTATATTTTTAATAGTTTTTTATGATAGTCAAACTGGTTTAGCATTAATTGTTAAATTCTGTTTCTATTATATTTAGTTCTTTTTTGTGATGTTCTCTTTCTTAAATAGTTCATATTTTAGCGACTTTATTGTTAATAGTCTTATGATTAGTGAAAATAATGTTTGTATAAATTGTGAAATTCTTATTTGTTTATTAAGCTGTTTATGGAAACAGTTTTTCTTTTATATATATATTTTAAAAAAAAAATTAATTAAAAAAAAAAAAATTTAATTAAAAAAAAAAAAAAAATAATATACATATATATTATATATATATATATATATATATATATATATATATATATATATTATATAATATATATATATATATATCTTTCTTCTTTCTTCACCTTCCTCTTTTGCCAAGATTGGGGGGGTAAAGGTGCTGTACAACCATCGGAAAAGAAAAGCAGTTAGGAGAACATGACTAACGTCGAAAAGAAAGCCCAGCCTTAACCGCCCCTCTTTTGGGGGGGTTTTTTTTTTTTTTTTTTTACCCGAAATTTTAAAATTATTTTTTAAAATTTTAAAATTTTTTATGATTATATAATATATATTTAATATCATTATAAATATAAAATCTATATTATATATATTATATATATATTATATATATCATATATATATAATATAATATATATAATATATATATATATATATTAGTGATCTTTTATAACAATGTTCATATTTCAGTGATTTTTAATAGTCTTTTATGTTAGTGAAATATGTATTAGTAAAAATTGTGAATTCCTTTTGTTTTTTTTAAGCTGTATGTAGCGACTGTTTCTCCCGCTCGGGATGAATCTTCATCGTACATTGCGTGGGGTCATTCTACTGTCGTTGATCCTATGGGAAAGGTTATAGCAACAACGGAGGAACACGAAGATATTGTTTACTCTGATCTTGGTAAGTAGTATTTAAAATATCTTTATAAATTAATCTAGTCTTTGAGTAATAGTTAATTATTTTTGGTTTTAATACAAGCATTAAAGGTTTTTGTTTTTTATTTCTAGAATATTAATTAAATGGTAATTAAATACACTCAGTGGTAAGGTGGATCCTGTTCGGTGAACCGTTTTTTTTAAAATGTCTTCAGGAGGTCGATCCGGTTGTTAAAACTCACTTGCTCTTTGATTAAGCATGAAAGCGAATAGCCCATTTAACTTATAACAAAGCAGAGAATCGTTTCTTATAATTTTGACAGCTCACCAATGTTTGATATACCCCCACCTCGAATAGGGCTCTGCCCGGTGATCTGTGGTGATAACTGTAAACAAAAAAAAAAACATGACTGTGAAACGAGAAGGAGTAGAAATAAATTTTGATAATTTCCGGAGCAAAAAGAAAAATATTTTGGCTGAAGTCGGAGCCGGAGCTGGAAAAATATTACTATAAAATAAGAGAAGTTTAGAGCAGGAGCCGGATTCTGTAATCGGAATCCGAGCCGGAGTTGGAGCAGGCAGAAAAAAAAAAAAAAGCGGCTCCGCAGTCGTGAATTAAAACAGATATTTTTGTATCACAAATCTGAATTGTCAGAATGGAAGTCGTGAAGCTAAATGATTTCGTTCAGTGTTTAGAATCGAAAGTTACAGATTGGTCGGTCTCAAGAGTTGAAAGTAGAGTTGCGGTTGGAATCAAATTTGAGTTTAAAAATGAAAAAAAAAACATAAGTAGGAGATGTAGAACTAAAAGTAACATGAACATAAAAAACATGTATGAGATATAAACCGAAGGTTTTCATCAGTATTTAAAAACCCAAGTTGAAAAACCCAATTTGGGGGCAGTCTTGGGTTGAGGGTTGAATGTTTTTTCCTCATAACCCATTACACTTCGTTGAGAAAAAGGTCAATGCCTTTTTAATGTAAAAATTTTTAAGATATTTATTTATTCTTCCTTTATCCTACCTTCTCTTCCCACTAGATGTTGGGTAGGGATGCGTAACATGCACGGAAAATAGGATATTTAAGTAGAAGAGCATGACGTAAGTCGAAGGAGGGCCCTACCATCCCCTCCATACCTTTAAGTGAGAGCTTATTGCAGTCAATAATGTTATTAAAACTAACAAGCAAAATTCTAATATTAAAAATATTTGACTGCTCTCAGGTTAAATATTGTTTTTATATGCTTGTGAAAGTTCAAATATTTTTTTATGTATACTTAGTGGAAAATCTATGTTTCAATTTCAGACCTTGAACAGATCGACCAAGTTCGAAGTATGATTCCTGTTACATTTCAAAGAAGGAAAGACTTATATGATGTTGTCCAAAAAAATTAATTGATGGTCTCTGATACTTTTCCATAAATTTGGTACTATTTTTGTATTGTTGATACATTTTCATAAATTTGGTATTATTTTGGTATTGTTTGTTGCTGTCGAAGGTATGCGTGTGTTTGTGTAAATATATGTGTGTTTTGGTTTTAGAACAATCTTTGGATGATATATTTCGAAAAAATCATTGTTTGAACATGCAAAACTTTCCAATATTCATTTCAATTGCAAGATTTTAAGACATTCTTGACCGGGGGGCAGGGCGTAGGGTGAAGAACCCCCTTTTCTCCCCCAAATTTTCATGAACTGTTTGTATTAAAAAAAAGAAAAATTTTAATTGATAGACACAAATTTAATGAAATTTTTTTCTCCTCCTCCATTTCACCCTGATTTTTTTTTTTTTAATTTTGGTCATGACCACAAAATTAAGATTACATTTTAGAATCTATTTTTATTTATAGCAAATGTAGCGAGCAAATATATTCATGGTACTCTAAAAGTCTAAAGCACAGAATCCTAATTTATACCTTTCGTAGAATATTTTAATGCTTGTCAATTTAAAGTTTTTTTTATATATCTTTTTAACGATAAAGAAATTCAATGATTCCAACACAATAAGTTAATTAGACATTTCTTATAATTTAAAATCTTTTGGACTAATTCGTTAAATTGTAAATATTGTTAACTAACATTAAATATAACTTGATTCCTTCACGAGTTTGCATCTATTCAGGTAATAAATAAAGAGTTAACACCAACAATTTTATATTTTATATTGGCTATATTTTTATAGATTAAGCTTAACACTTAATGTTACGGAGCTCTGCTTACAAGAATGAAGCTAGGAAAAATCTTATAAAAACCTTTAGTGTAAAAAAAGTTTCCATTTTTCAAATCATTCTGTCAAAGGTCGTTTGGTATATTTTATTCTTGTGCTTTTATGTTATATATATATATATATATATATATATATATATATATATAATAGATATATTATATAAATATATATATATATATATTATGTCTATATATATATAATATATATTATATATATATAATATATAATATATAATATAATATATATATATATATATTATCATATATATTAAAGAATTTAAAAAACTGAAATAAGAATATTTTGTCGTTTTTGCTAGCATACTAAAATTTATGTATTGGTTTTATGAAAAGATATTCTAATACCTATTTTATATGTTATCATGTAATAAATTTTATTTTGTTATATGTATTCTTTTTATCACGCAATAATTATCGACCAAAATTATTATGGTCATAGTTGAGTTTAATATAATCTAAAAAAAATCATTATTTATTTTAAACTAATCGATATTTTGAAATGGGTGTGAAGCAACTCTGCCACATGTTAATAAAAAATTGCCACAATTACGTCTTCGGTGTTTTTATATATTGGTTCTTTTTACGTTAAAAAAATAAGTAAGGTTATGATAAGTTTTGTTAAGTAGACAGATTTTCTGTGTATACTTAACAACACTTAATATAATCTAAACTTAATGGGTCCTAAACTGAATTTAAACAAACAAAAAAATCGGTACAGAGGATATATTTTATATGAGAGAGATTTGGCAGGGGTTTTTTAGTCCTCTTACATGGGGATGAAGGATATTAAAAAAAAGCCGATTATCGGAAAAAATATCGATTTTTGGTCAGATTACGCTAATCTCTACTATTACCAGTATTATAATATTTAGTTATTCCGTTTCAAGAAGGTGTAATATTTTGTCTTAATGGAAATTATGAATTTTCACAAAAAAATTTTGAAAACTTTTACTGTGACAAGATTTAAAGAAAAAAATGGTTAACAAAAATATGCAAAGGCAGGAGACTTCTTAATCATTAAAGAGTGACAAGGTTAGTTACTGGTGATACTACTTTGAAACTAAAAGTGGCTAGCTTGGTAATTTAATAGCTGTGAAATATCAGTATCTGGACAAAAAGAAAAAGGGAGGAAGTTTCTGGTTCAACCGATTTTTCAGAAAATAATGAAGAGAGAGAAGGAATGATCAAGTTTTTTAACAATATTTTTTTTAAATAACCAACAATATAAACCTTTTGGCCTAACTAATTTAATATTTTTTTTGTTATAAAGATGTTACAAAATCTGAAATCTTCAAATTAAGCAAATCTACAAATTTGTTTGCATCATTACATAAGATGTAAATTTCGTTGGCAATTATATCTTTCATTACAGTACTTGTGATCCTTCTCTTACCTCTGACTTGGTCTTCTCCTCTTCAGTATTTAAGTGAATTCTTTGCTGTACATGCTGAAAGCCTTTGAAAGATTTTGGTATGCAAAACTTTGATTTCTGAGCCTCATTTTTTTTTTACAGATAAACACCACCGCTCACGGGCAGAGCCCTAATATAGGAGGGGTGTACTCTATTAACGTCCGAGCAGGACGAAGCAAAGCCTAAGGAGAGAATTGCTCACATTCTCCCACCCGACCAGTTGCGAACCTGTGACCTTCACTTTGTTTGGCGAGTGCTCTACCACTGAGCTACCAGGCGCTTGTTCGGTATCTAACTTTTTCTCTGATTTCCTTTCGGGTACTTCTATAGCAGCTGTTGCAGACGACCACCGTTCATCCTTTAAATCCATTAATAGGTGTTGTTTGGGTTCTGTCCTATTCCCAACTTTTTTATTCACTCTATTAAAGGCACTCTCACCATCACTTCATTACCTATGTCGACGACCCCCCATCCCTTCATTTCATCCATTTTGAGCGACGTTCCAACCAATTGTAAATAACTCAGGCAGGGTGGGTGGCATTGGAGTGACTCGAGATCACCTCTGTTCTTTCTCCAATTTCTAATTAGGGCAAATAAAACAGTTTTCAATGTCTCTTAAACTAGGTTCGTTGATCAGTTTTTTATTAGATATAATCTTCCACACAACTATAACATTTTCGAAAACTACCTTTTAACGTGCTTTATCCCTTATTAAGAGGGTAACACGGGGGGACCACAGGAAATCGAACTTTAAGGCCGGCTATCCAAGACCAGCGCCACCAACATGTTCGCAGTCGAGTTTTAATTCTTGCCCCCAGGTAGATAAAACTATAACTGCTACGCGGAGGATTTGAACCAGCGTCCTCTCGTATGAGAGTCGGTGACTCAGCCTCTGCGCCACGAGGCGTTCTATTTTCGAAAATGCAACTCAAAAATTCATCTATCCTTAATTCGAGTTTTTTCTTTGAAGGATTATTTATTTCTGTTAGAGGTTGGGTGTCCTGAGGCGTCTTCGAAATTTTCTTACACCACGTCAGTTGCTTGCTTTTTATAAGGATGTCGTTCAACCCTGTATGGAGGTCAGGAATGGGGGAGTAGGGCTTTAGGTGTAAATGAAAGGATTAGGAATTTATGTTTTTCAGAAAATATTAGGTTTTTGGATTTGTGGAGAGAATTTCTGATAAAGACTTGAGTCGTAAAGGTGTTGGGCTTTTCAGCACCAGTTTGGAGACTTGTTTAGCAAAAAACTAGGTAAAGTTGGGGGTGATGGGCTAAATCGGGATACGTTTGGCTACGCGGTAATAGTGGTGATATAAATAAAACTAGTGTTGTTACAGACTCAAATAAGGATGATAGCAATAAAAATAGCAGCATTTCGAATATCAAATGCTTTTTTTAGCCTTAGAAATAAAAAAGATGAGCTGATTAGTTATACCATAAATGAGAATCTTGCAGGGATGGCACGGAAAAAATCAATTGATTTTTCACTGATTTTTTCACTTGATTTTTTGCCCCAAAAGACTTTTTGCTCCAAAAAATCATGATTTTTTGCTTTTTTTTTTTTGATTTTTTGCTTTTTTTATTATATATATTTTAAGTTATTTGAATATTTATTTAAGGAATTTAACTTCAATAGAAATAAAAAATTAGAATGATAATATCATAGGCAAGCTACTCTGTTTCAAATTTCTACACTTTAAAAATATCAACAAAAGATCATGTTTCAACATTTTTTTGTTAATATATTATCATTATTACAAAATAACATTCTTTAGTGTTGTTGTTTCATTGCTGTCATTTTTTCTCTTAGGCCCTATGTTAAGCTTTTCAACTCAGCATATAGGGCCTTAGCGGTTAAAAAAAAAACCTAATCGAACTTAACAAAAAAAAAAAAAAGTTTGTTTACAAATTAAATTTCGTGCGTGACGTCACCAATCTCAAAAAATCCAAAAATCGAACCACAAAAATTCAAAAAATTTGATTTTTTTTTCTCAATAAAAAAAATCTCCAAACCTGCGAAATCTTTTTTATTTGCATAACTGAGGCATGGGTTAATGAAAGAATTATATGAGACTCTGTTCAGAATATGGAAAAGACGGTTATTCACTTATTATACCAGCGTAGAGGAAAGAAGGGTGGGTGTGTGGCGCTTTATATTAAAGCAAATATTCAATATTTATTGACTGACTTTAAAAACTAATCATGGGATATTGAATCGGTTATGGCGTAGATATTCCTTATGTTCAATTTAAATCATATAAAAGGGGATTTTATAGACCTTTCCTGGCCAAATGTCAAGAATTAGACTCCGAAATTTGTAAAAGAAATTGAGACAGCATGCCACAGGAAAGAAAAAGTATAGTCATAATGGGTGATTTTTAATTTTCCTGGCATTCTCAATGGGATTCCTTGTCTAATACGGACCATTAAGAATTCATAGTATTATATTAAATTGATATACTAGATTAACTTTTTGACCAGATGTCCATGAACCCACAGACACGCATGCACTTATTAGACTTAATATTAACTATAGATGAAAGTATGGTGGATGAGGTTAGAGTGAGGAGAATTTAGGACTTAGTTACCATAATATAATTAGATTTAATAAATGTGATATCTGGGCCAAATTGCAAGTTAATAAGTAAAGGATCCTAGATTTCCGAAATGGTGATTTTACCAATATTACGAGACATTGCTTAAGTATAACCTGACTGGATAAAGAGTTAAAGACCAAACTGTTTTATCATGTGGAAACATTTTAAGCAAATTTTAATGAATATTTTCAGTCAGTATGTTTTAAAAATAAAACCCATTAGGGTGGCGAAGAGAAAACCTGTTGTGGAATAGAGGAGATAAGAGATAAAATTAATGAAAAAGCGTAGATGTTTAAGTGAATATCAAGGGTTAGTTAATAGGGAGGATTTTGATTAGAAAATTATAGAAAAATAGAACGAACTTAACAGCTCAATTAAGAAAGGCAAAGCAGAGAGGGCAGAAATTTATTTAAGCAAAGGAAATAGTAAAAGAAACCTGAAGAAGTTTTTTAGCTCTTATAATTTTAAAAAGTTTTCTCCAATTAAAATTGATGAAAATTTAGTAGTTCAGATAAGGGAGTTGGTCAACATTTTCATGCTTATTTTGCTTCAGTGAGGTCAGTGTAGCCATTGCATAAAAACCACCAGACAAATAGTCATATTCCCATGTAAGTGGAGCGTACAGAATTTGAAATTGACATACAAGATATTAAACGTTTATTCTTTCTATATATTTGCCTGATGGGTATATGCGTTAGAATCTGAAAGAGGGTGGTCATCTTTTATTTGCATTTTTAAGCGATCTATATAACATTTGGTGAGGAACCAGATGACTGGAAAACAGCATATGTTGAGCCTATTTATAAGAAAGGTAGTAAAGGAAGATTTGGGAAATTTGGGAAAAGTTACTGTGGTTGTAAAGGTTCTGAAAAAGTTACTAAAAGGTCATATAGAGGAATATTTTAGAAGTACAAGGTATTGTTATTGGACGCCCAGCCACGGTTTCAGACAGGGTAGCGTCATGTCAGACAAAACCTTTTAGAATTTTATGGAATTACATTACTGACTGCATTTGACCGAGGAGATTCAGTTGATATTGTATATTTAGACTTTAGTAAAGGTTTTGATAAGGTTCCCCACATAAGGCTGATGAAAAAAGTTATTGCAATGTGGTATAGTTGGAGTGGGTACATGGTTGGATAAAGAGTGGTTGCGAAATAGAAACAGTGTGTACAACTAAATGGAAATAAATCATCATGCGAAATTGTTAAGGTGTGTCCCACAGGTTCTTATTGTTCCTTCATATATATAAAATGATTTAGACCAGGGACTTAATGTAAGGTTTTTAAGTTTTGCAGATGATACTAAAGTGGGCCACCTCAGTTAGGAATAGTAAAGGATGCATAAAGATTCAAAATGATCTTGATAACTTCTTGGGTGGGCAGACATTTTAATAGTAATATGAATTTTAATAGTAAAAAAAGTGTAAGGTTCTTCTCCTTCACCTATGGGTTACTCAAATAAAAGTTTTAACTACGATTATGAATGGGGATTGGCTTGAGTCTGTGGACCAAGAAAAAAGATTTAGGTGTGATTATAAGGCTCTAATTTGAAAGGTAGCTAATCAGTGTTTGGAAGCTAGAAATAAAGCTAAGAAAAGTTGCTGGGCATAATAAATCGCAATGTTGTTTACAAGAGCAAAGGAGTAATAAGTAACTGTATAATAGCTATGTTTAGGCCAGTATTAGAGTATTGTGCTGAGGCCCCTATTAAAGAAAGACTTAGATATGCTTAGAGAGAGTTTGCAAACGTTAGAGCAACAAGATGATTTTCTGGGTTTCAGGGTTAAGAGCTATGAGAGAAGGCTGAATGAGTTAGGAATGTTTCTGCTTTTTTTTTTTTTTTCTTTTTTTTCTAGAAGGCGATTTCTCAGGATGACATGATACAAGTTCTACAAAATATTGACAATCTATTGATATTACAGAACTAAGATAAATTTTTCATAGTGAACATGGACAAGGTGACCAGGGCGCATAATAAGAAATTAAAAAGAAAAGCATGCCATCTTATCTTGCATTCTTTGTTGTTAAATTTGGAATAGTCTGCCAGAGGAGATTGTTGAGTGTGACTCAGCAACATTTAAGAAAGGTTTAGATTCGTTTATGGATGGGTTGGGTATGATATAA
Organism: Trachelipus rathkii; assembly: GCA_015478945.1. NCBI lineage: Eukaryota > Metazoa > Arthropoda > Malacostraca > Isopoda > Trachelipodidae > Trachelipus > Trachelipus rathkii. The sequence continues at coordinate 85,045 of JABUQX010042155.1, forward strand.
TATATCTCTATCCAAATGGCGGCGTTTTAGTTATAGTGTTATTGATGTTAGATGGAATGTGTGACCATAACTTAGTTATTAATGCATGCTGGATGGTTTGGGCATCATATATATATATATATATATATATATTATTTATATATAGTATATAATATATATATATATAAATTATTATATAATATATATATATATATATATATATATATATATATATATATATATATAAAAAAAATATCATTTAGTTTTGACTAAGCCAAATTGGATGGCTCTTAGTTACTGTAGCAATTGTTGACAAAAGCCCCTAGGGTGCTTTGGGATTTGCATGAGCCATGTTTGATTAGTGCGTTGACTGGGACAGTCTCGATAGGCACTTTTTTCTTCTTTATTGTCCTTTGTATCACTATTTCGTAAGCAAACTTCCTCATCCACTTCATTTCTTTTTTTTTCACTTATTATTTTTCTTATTTCCTCCTCCTTCTAATGTATTTCTTCTTTGTCAGCATGTTTCCACACTCTATTGCATTCCTCCTCCCGTTGTTTCATATCTTCATCCATTTCTTTACTATGAGTACGTGAATGTTCGGCAATGTTAGGTAGTTTTGCAGAAATATTATGATCTTCCCTCCCCTCTTGTTTCATTTTTTCAACGTATTTAAAAAAATAAAAAATTATATGGATACTTGGATCCACTAGGGACAATATCTTTTTTAGTTGGTTTAAACAACAAAAAAAAAACATGTTCCTTTAAACCTAAACCAAACAACTCTGCCTTTAACAATAATTTTAATCCCAAATATATTATCACAAATGATGTATTTATTGTAATTGTCTCTTTCCAATTTAGGATTTTACAATATTTAATAAAGCTTACAATACAAAAGTCAAAAGTTGAAAAAAAGAAAAATCTTGATCGCTATTTATAAAAATAATAATAAAAAAAATGCGATAAAATTTTTTTTTTTAATTTGAATTATGTATATATATATATATATATATATTTATATATATTATATTTAGTATATATATTTTTATATATTTATATATATATATTATATATTTATATATATATATTATATATATATATATATAATATATATGATATATATTATATATAATATTATATATATATATATAGTATATATATATTATATAATATATATATAATATATATTATATATATATATATATATATATATTTTTATATATATATATATATATATATATACTATATTTTGTGTATGTGATTATATATATTATATATATATATATATTATACTATATATAATATTATAATATATATATATATATATACTATATATATAGCCGTATATATATATATAATTATATATATATTATTTATATAATATATATATATAATATTATATATATATATTATATATATTATATATTATATATATATATATATATATATAATATAATATATAGTTAGTTATAGGGGGAAAAGTACCGGCTAAGAAATGGGTTCATGAGACGGAGTTGCAATTGTTGCAAATGTTGCAAAGCAACATTTTGCAACATGGTTTCAGCTTGCGTGTTCAAGGTAGGGTTTGTAAGGTCGGCTGAGACCTGGAATTAAGGGTCTGGGAAGACCGACTTTCGATGCGTTTCCTGAGCCTGAACTCAAGGATTTTAACCCCAAAAGGGGGGCGGAGCCTCCCAAAGGGGTTTTGGTCCTTAGAAGGTTTTAAATGATCGATAGATCATTTTTGAAGGTTTCAAAATCGCTTTATCGTGATCGATTACCCCTAAATCGATCTTTAAATCGTCTTTCTACGTGCTCTGGTTGGCATTTAACAATGAAAAATATATTCGAAAGAAAATAATTACAATAATTAACATTCGATTAATCGCTGTAGTAAGTAACCCACCTGACAGAACCCACCCTTTTCGATATGAAGGACTAGAGTTATGGTCTGAAACTTGGAATATAATCTATGTATGTGATAAACTGATCCCAAGAGAGTTTTGGTGACCGTAGGTCACCCCTAAGGGGGTGTTGCCCCCTTAGCGCCAAGGTTCAAATTCGTCCTGAAAACCCTGTTAGGCGTAACGTATCGGTGTGAAATTTGGATGTGAGCTATATGATGACGCTAATCTCGTCGGAGACGAGATTACGATTCCTCTGCGTCACCCGTAAGGGGGGCGCTGCCCCACAAAAAAAATTAAAATAATCTTAGAAGGCTGAAACTTGGAGACTGGGTAGAGGAGTTGGTGTCGGAGACGGAGTCGGAGTCGGATTCGGACTCGGAGTCCAGGGACCCCCCCCCCCCGGAGGGGGGCCCCCAGGTTTGAAAAAAGGAAGAGAAATGCATGGAATTGCTGAAAAATGGAAGAATAGAGAGGAGGAGGAGAAGAATGAGGAAGAGGAGTAGGAGAGGATTCAGAGTTGATAGTGGCACCGGTGCTGGAGCCTCTGCGTTAATAAATGCTTGTGTAATGATTCAATATTGGTGTCTTTATATATGTTATTGGGTCTGTAGATGTCGAAAATAATGGTTTCAGAACCATCAAGAAAAAATAAAAAATAAATAAATAAATAAATAAATAAATAAATAAAATTTCTTATTCTTTTTGGTTATAACTTACAAATTTACGTTTTTACATCACCCTAAAGCTGTAGAATCATTTAAATCAAACCGGACTATCAACCTCCCTTCTGACCATCTGTGATCTATTTGATCTATGATCTATTATTTGATTTAGTCAAATTTTTTACTAAAATTGTTCATTTTTACATACCCTAAAGCAGTAAATCACTAAATCCAAACCACTATCCAACCCTTCCCTCACAACCCTCCCCATCTATCATCTATTGATCTATTGATTTAAGGTCAAATATGTTTTACATACGCCTAAAGCAGTAAGTAAATCAAGTAAATCAAACCACCATCCAACCACCCTCTCAGTCCAAGTTGTGATCTATTGATCTATGATTCAAGTCACATTTCGAGTATTCATTTTGTATAAAGCTACATAAAAACAAATTTCTTTATACACTGATCAGCGAATATTTGCTAACGTAACAAAGTTTCACCATTAATAAAGATACTTAGCATCATCTGAACTAAGAAAAATAATGTACAAAGACCAACCTAAACTAACACCTTAAGCACGAATAAAACTGTAAACGTTAACAAAGTTTCCACACTTAACAGCCAGTGAAATCTACATAGCACACAAAGACGTAAACCTATTCACACCCTTTTCTTATAATATATATATATCACTTTTACCATCTATTAGTAACATTACAAAATTTACTATTAGATACGTTGTAAAATTTACTATTAGTAACGTTACAAAATTTACTATTAGTAACGTTTCAAAATCTATTATTAATAACGTTACAAAATTTACTATTAGTTATGTTACAAAATTCACTATTAGTAACGTCACAAAATTTACTATATAGTAACGTTACAAAATTTTCATGGTTTGATGAAATTGACTGTTTTTTAATGAACTGATTAACATTTGTTTTAAATCGAAATCACTGAAGTAACGCAGATAATTAATCAAAACGCACTATTATTTTTGGGTGTGGAAAAAGGTACAGGCTAACAAACCATTAGCGCAGCTGAAAAACATTATCTGCATTAGTTCATGTTTACAAACAATATTAAAATAAATTCAGACATCTGGAATATAAAATAACTATTAAACAAAATATATATATAATAAAATCATAAATGGACGAGGATAATATATTAAAGTGGCAAAAAATTTAAAATATGCATAATGATACTAAACTTCGTCATACCATCTTAGAATAATATCCCAAAGTACGTGGCAACTATTTATATAGGCCTATATAAAATTAATATTTCTTTAATCAATAATAATGCATTAATATTTATTCATTTTGTTTTTATAAATCCCAAGTTCCCCCTTCCCTCCGATCCAAAAACCCAGAAGATGTAGAAAGCAGGGGAAAAGAAATATAAAAGAATCTGATACAGAAATAGAAGAATACATGACTCAAATATTCTAATCCATATATAAGATATAATATAATCACAGAAATCCTCTTCAATGTTAAGAACACCATGGAAAGGAAGTTAAATCCCATGATATTGATATTGGTTCTATTGATATTGGTTCTATTTTGGAACCTATTCTACGTACTAAACTTCATATAACATGTAACATTAGCCAATTCCTCAAGGCAAACAGCTCTAAGACAATTAATTCAGCAGAATCTGATGTAATAAACATAAAAACCAATTGTTTGTACAAAATTAGGTTACTTTAGGAAAAATACATTTTCATTTATATAATGATCAACGGGTATTGTTGATTACAGTAACCCGTGAATTCTTTGATTTCCACAGTCAATATTAACAATTTTGCATTTTAATCACACCTGCAACAAATTCGCTAACTAGTAATCTAACTCCAGTTCCACTGTCAACAAAACAACTATAAATAATTGATATTGAATTAACAGCGACGAGGAACATCAAAAACCGGTTTTCCTTATCACAAATCAATTTGCACTACACACGCAATCTTATTCAAGTATCGTACTGGCTGAATTGAATAGGTCTTACATTAACATTTACAATGTATTACTAATTTTCAAGGAAAAAATCTTTTCCAACTTTTACCAAAGGAATGAAGAAATTTACATTCTAAAGAAAGTAATATCTCAACAGTGGGACAAAAGTTTTGTCAAATACTTTAACAAGTCGTATCTCCTTAACACAATTTAATATTTACAAATGTTTTACTCTTACTTTGCGCTTCGGGAATATTATCAACAGGAAGATAGTCACTTTCCTTACTATGAACAACTTCTTTCATACTACAAGCATTAGAATCAGGAACATTTAAAGACTGGCTTTCATCGCTATTAAGTAATTCATTTAAGCCTTTTACAATGGAATCAGAAGCGTTTAAAACACAATGGCTTTCATGACTATCAACTGATTCATTTGTACTTTGTACACTATGATTAATAACATTCAATAAACACAGACTTTCCGTGCTACTATTCAATTCATTTATACTGGAAGCATTAGAAACTGACCATTCGTTTAACATCGATTTTTCCAAGTTTTTCACTTCTGGTAATCTTTCAACAGAGTCATTTATTTCCATAGGGGTAGACTATTTGATATTCTCCATCAATTTAGGTATCACCATGGGAGACAGAGGTTTGACCGAAAGTTCAGGTCGACAAGGTTTTTCAACAATACCCAGACATTTACGAGGAGAATGGGCAGGAAGTGAACGTGACTTATTACTGGAAACATAAGTATCCTTACTAGAGCTAGAGTTACGACATTTCTGAGAAGAAAACAAAGAAGTCGGACGTACTCTACATTCAGCTATTTTATGACCTTCTTGCTTACAATAACTACAAATACCGAGGTATTTGTAGCATTCATTTATACTATGGCCCACCTTGTTGCAATAGTCACATACTGTGTCATAACAATCAACGTTCATACTTAGTGGGACATTTACAAAATCAGACCTGTCACAACCAAAGGTCAACGACTGTAAATTTTTCGATTAATTAAATTTCTTCCCATAATAGTATTTACTATTATCTGTTTTAGGAGAAGAGTTACATTGGTCTCTAAAGGAATAGTAAGTCCTACAATTCTGGTTCAAATTATTACGGGAAGGATATTCAGAATCATTATTACCAATTGGGGTTTCTTTCAAGCTTTCAGCTAGAATATTCAAAAGACTAGTTATGTCATTTATTAACTTTAATTGATATTGAACTTTTATAGTAGCTTGATCAGTACACTGTGTGATTGACAAAAATCACTAATAATATTCTAGGATTTTTAAAATTATAAATTTAGGGGAATTTAATAAATGTTTTATGGGCTTTTTGACCTCATTGTGTTGTAACAGCTTATCCCTATGTCTCTCAGCGAATAGCTATTACGGGTTTGATCAACGAATGGAAGCATACATATGCCTTCGTGATGTTGCATTTTTGATTAATTATAAATTTGATATGTCCTTTGAATCAGCAGTGACGTTATATAGGTAATCACCAATTACTTTTAGTAAATATAGAAACAAGACAATATTAATTATTTCCTCTAACTACTACCAGGAATCTTAACATTATACCGAAACCATGGATTGCAGGAAAATCCAAGAGACCGAAAATGAACCAAGTCACAACCTACAGCATCAAAAAATCCAAATGCCGCAAACAAGAACAAGGATCCCTTTCGCTGGCGCCATTTAATGAGCTATGTAATGAGATTAAATCCAGATCACCAATATTGTTAGAATGGTCTAGAAATACGGATGACCTTTATACTACGGAATTACTTCCCTTAATATCATATTATTAATATATTCTTATATAATAGAAACATAATATAATATAATATACTAAAATTATTTATTAAACTTATTGAAAATTAAATGGAAATTATTATTAAGTACTCTTATTATTTACTATAAGATTAAAAGATGTGGTAGAAAGATATCTCTTTCCTTCAATTTCCCTTCACACTTAGAGATAAATAGACCTTTTGGCTAAGGAGGTCAATTTGCGCCAGGACCCTTAACTCTTCACCGTATGCACGAGTGCAGCAGATAAACGGGTATTTGGTTCTTTCAGATTTTTAATTTTAGCAATAGAATTTTTTATACTATTTAAATTTAAAGAATTTTAAAGGTTTTCAATACCACTTTCTTTGTTATATTTTTAATAAAACTAATTTTTATTATTAAATTCATAATTCAATAATTCTTTTTATTTAAATAAACTTAAACTACAAATAAGAATTTTCAAGCACGCTTGCCTAATAAGAGGCTTTTATTCGGTTAATATTAACCATATCAATCATACAGCTATATTGAGTAGCAATTACTATTGTGGTTCGAGAGAAATAAAGAGGGAATATAATAATAATTATTTACAATATTTTATGAACAGTAGAAATAATTCATTTAATTACTAAGTAAGTATTTTAAAGTATTTTAATAATAAGCTTTTAAAAGAAGTTCAATGTTTTTATATTTTCTGTACACTTAAACAAAGGGGTGTAATTATTAAATTATAGAAGTATTGTCACAACCAAGTTCCTTCACTTAACTTTATATCCACTTTTGCCATTAAATAAATATTATACCGCGGGATGGAAAGTATCGGGTAATTTTCAGGATAAATCCAGCTCTTTGGGGTAACAAAGTCCTCACAGAGAAATTATGGTTAAGAAGCTTTTTCACAGAAGCTTATCAAAAGATCAGCATTGGCAGATAGAAATACAGGAGGTTTCTTCCAAATGAAAATTGACAATAGCAATTCAGCCACGAAATGGAAAATTCTCCAAAAGTTGAGTGACTACAAGATAAATAGAAATCTCTCCACAATAGAAATAATTTCTTCAAAAAAGAAAAATCTCTCCACAAACTTTCAATTTCCAAGAAAAGAACCCTGGGGAAAACATAAAAACACACTTTTATGATTTCACCAGTTTTCATTTTTTATTATTTTTAATTAATATGTTATATTAAAAAAATTATAGCGAAATATTGAATTGAAGCTTTTCATTTTAAGTAGAACTACCCTGACGTAAGCCAACTGGGTGGGTAATTGTAAAGATGAAGGACTTGGGGAAGCGGAGGGAAGAGAACTACGAAGACAAACTGAATATTGGGAGATGGATTTGCTTATAACCTTTTAATTAATTCAAAAGCATCCAAGCTTTTATATAATATAAACATTTAGCCAGCCATCATTTATTATGAACTTAAATCTAATGATTCTTATATTCATTACTAACTGCAAATCCTTTATAGTCATAACCAAAGGGATGCTTTAATTCCATAAATACTTTCTTGTTTTAATAAACATACACTATCTTTAATCCAAACATTTCAGATCCTGAGACTCAACTTACAAATAAACTTAAGACATTTTGCATCAAAAACAAGAATAAAATAGACTGAATTACTGCATGTTTAAAAAATAATACGGAATATTTTTGCTGAATATAAATTAAATATTATAGTAACTATTTATTAATTTCAGATTTCATCAAGAAAATCATAGAACATGAGGAAAGAGGGAGAAAATAAATATGTCTGAATATACTGGTATAAATCCAGTTAAAAAATATTCTGAGAAACAAAATAAAAATAAGAAGAAAGAGAATATTCCCACCCCCTTACATCCCCCCCCACTTAATCTCTAAACTCCCCACCCTGGATTATTTTAAGGTTCCATGATGGCTAAATTTTAACAACGAAGGGTAGAGTTCCGAAAAGTGAGATTAAGGGTTCTCGAACCGAATAAATTCTACGAAGTATCCATGGGTTTGTCAATGGATCTGGTGATTAGCACAATATTTGCTGTATATAGAAACTGTGGGAACCAGCACGATAATGGGTGCAGGTAATAATAAAAAGGTTAGTTTATTTTACAAAAACCAAGTTGAATTAAGAATTGGCAACCGTTGGCAAGCTAACATCTATTAAAAGACAAAAATTTTCAAAATATTGTCCGACTGTCTTGTAAGAATCGTTCAATTTCACTTTATTATATCCAACTGAGTTAACTTTTGTTTTAAATCCGAAATCACTTAAGTACTCAGAAAATTAACAAAACTGCACTATATTTTGTGTGACAAAGAGTGACAGGGCTTAACAACCATTAGCGCAGCCTGAAACATATCATCTGCATGTCATGGTTACAACATATAATAAAATAAATCTGCCATCTGGAACTGAAATAACTATAAACTAAGAATATACTTAGAAATCAAACAGGATATTTACTGAAGATACATAGAAATGGCAAAATTTAAAAAATGCATATAATATACTAAACTCATCACTTACACGAATAAGTTATACCAAATGTGGACATTATATAGGCTATATAAAATAATATGCTTTAATCAATAAAATGCTTATATTTATTCATATTTTGGTTTTAATAAATCCCAAGTCCCCCTTCCCTCCGGATTCCAAAAAAAAAGAGTGGTGAGCAGGAAAAGAGAATAAAAGGAATCTCATTAAATAAATATGCAAAGATATCTAGGCAAAAAGTTATTCAATATATATATATAACACAAATCCTTTCAATATAAAAAACCCTATGAAGGTAAGTTAGATCCCAAATATCGAGAACTTGAAGGTTAAGGTCTAGGTCTACAGGGATGGTGTTCTATTTTGAACCATTCTACGTACTAACTTCATATAACATGTAATGCATTAGTCCATTCCCTTCAAAGGCAACAGTCCTAAGACATATAATTCAGGCAGAATCTGATGGTTAATAACATAAAAAACAATTTCTTACAAAATTATTTTATGGGAAAATAATTTTCATTTTTATATAATGATCAACGGTTATTGTTTGATTTCGATGTAATCCCGTAATTTCTTTAATTCCTAAATCAATGTAACAATTGCATCTTTAATACACCTGAAACAAATCGATCTACTTCATAAGCTAACTCCAGTTCCACTGTCAACAAAACAACTATAATAATGACCTATTGGGATTAAACAGTACGGAACTATCAACAACCCGGTTTTTCCTTTTCACAACAATTTCATCACGCAATCTTGATCAAGTACGTACTGGGCTTGAATTAGATAGTTACATCACAAGGGTTATTTACTGAAATTTTTCAAGGAAGATTTTTTTCCAACTTTTAGCAAAGGGATGAAGGAAATTTACATTCTAAAGAAGTATTCTCAACAGGTGGGGGACAAGAAGTTTTTGTCAAATACTTATTCAGCCGAGAATCTTCATTCAAAGGGTACTGATTTTCATCATCAGCACTTGTTTTACTCTTACTTTGCGCTTCGGGAATATTATCAACAGGAAGATAGTCACTTTCCTTACTATGAACAACTTCTTTCATACTACAAGCATTAGAATCAGGAACATTTAAAGACTGGCTTTCATCGCTAGTAAGCAATTCATTTATGCCTTTTACAAGGGAATCAGAAGCGTTTAAAACACAATGGCTTTCATGACTATCAACTGATTCATTTGTACTTTGTACACTATGATTAATAACATTCAATAAACACAGACTTTCCGTGCTACTATTCAATTCATTTATACTGGAAGCATTAGAAACTGACCATTCGTTTAACATCGATTTTTCCAAGTTTTTCACTTCTGGTGAGGTAAATTTGGTAATCTTTCAACAGAGTCATTTATTTCCATAGGGGTAGACTATTTGATATTCTCCATCAATTTAGGTATCACCATGGGAGACAGAGGTTTGACCGAAAGTTCAGGTCGACAAGGTTTTTCAACAATACCCAGACGTTTACGAGGAGAATGGGCAGGAAGTGAACGTGATCTATTACTGGAAACATAAGTATCCTTACTAGAGCTAGAGTTACGACATTTCTGAGAGGAAAACAAAGTAGTCGGACGTATTCTACATTCAGCTATTTTATGACCTTTTTTGCTTACAATAACTACAAATACCGAGGTATTTGTAGCATTCATTTATACTATGGCCCACCTTGTTGCAATAGTCACATACTGTGTCATAACAATCAACGTTCATACTTAGTGGGACATTTACAAAATCAGACCTGTCACAACCAAAGGTTGAACTAGCATTCAACGACTGTAAATTTTTCCATTCATTAAATTTCTTCCCATAATAGTATTTACTATTATCCGTTTTAGGAGAAGAGGTACATTGGTCTCTAAAGGAATAGTAAGTCCTACAATTCTGGTTCAAATTATTACGGGAAGGATATTCAGAATCATTATTACCAATTTGGGTTTCTTTCAAGCTTTCAGCTAGAATATTCAAAAGACTAGTTATGTCATTTATTAACTTTAATTGATACTGAACTTTTATAGTAGCTTGATCAGTACACTGTGTGTTCTGATTTGTATACAAAGAATCATTATAATATCTAGGGATTTTTGAAAAATTAGAAGATTTAGGGGGATTTAATAATTGTTTTACTGGGCTTATGACCTCATGTCGTTGTAACAGCTTTATTCCCCTATGTCTCTCAGGCGAATAGCTATTATTACGGGTTTGATCAACGAATGGGGAAGCATACATATGCGCTTCGTGATGTTGCATTTTTTTGATTAATTTATAAGGTTTGATATGTCCTTTTGGATCAGCAGTGTCACGTTATGTAGTATCAGCCAATTACTTTAGTTAAATATTAAGGGAAACAAGGGACAATATTTAATTATTTTCTCTCGAACTACTACCAGGAATTTAACATTTATACTGAAACCATGGGATTGCAGAAAATCCAAGAGACGAAAATGTGAACCAAGTCACAACCTACGCACTCAAAAAATGCAACGCGGCGAACAAGAACAGAGTCCCTGTTCGGGCGCCATTTAATGAGGCTATGTAAGGGAGAGTAATTCCAGGATCACCAATATTTGTAGAATGGTCTAGAAATACGGATGACCCTTATATTATGGAATGTTACTTCCCTTAATATATATATATATATATATTATATATATTTATATAATAGAAACTAATATCGAATATAATATACTAAAGATTAATCCTAACCTATGAAAATTAAATGGGAAATTATTATTAAGTATCTCTTATTTATTTACCTGATAAGGATGTAAGAGATGTGTAGAGAAGATATTCTCTTTCCTTTCCAATTTCCCTTCACACTGTAGAGAGAATATAGACTTTTGTGCTAAGGAGGGTCAATTTGTCGCAGGACCCTGTAACTCTTTCACCGTATTGCACAGTGCAGCAGATTAAACGGGGGTGATTTGGTTCTTTCAGATTTTTATTTTTTAGCAAAGGAATTTTTTATACTATTTATTAATTTAAAGAATTTTAAGAGGGTTTTTAATGACACCCTTTTTGGTTATATTTTTAATAAACTAATTCAAAACTTATCTATATTCATAGATTCAATATATACTTTTATAATATAAACTTAACTACAAATAAGGATCTTCACAAGCACGCTTGCCTAATAAGAGGCTTTTATTCGGTTGTTAATTAAACCATATTCAATCACATTACACAGCTAATTTTGAGTAGCCACATTACTATGTGGTCTCAATTGTGCCGATGAGAATAATCAGAAATCAATATCAATAATAATATCACAATATTTATATCTTAGCGCGTCTATTATGTATAATATATAAGACAACTCATCAACGAATACCAGTCTACATACACAATCCCTCACATCGACTAGATATAATCTCATTAGACTCAAACATAACGTCCGTCATCACATGATATTCAACTAGCTCTCCACCCTAATATATCATCCTCTCGAAGACAGCAACTCTCACATAGATTATGTATCATATAAGTTCGCTCAGACATCATATCACCAGGAGATTATCATCCTTAACACATCCCAATATCCAGTCCACTTCATCACTGCATCCTCATACATAACCCCGACCTACACCAGACCCACAACACAATCTACAATCACACCACCCATACCAACAGCTCATCACAATAAACAACTCATAACTTATCCATCAACTCATACTGCCCCAACACCCAATTCCTCACCTAATACGTCCACCTAATCTTGAACTCTATATCATAGCTAATCGTTAGAACTACCTATGGCTAATAGACTCTACAACTGTTATACCTCATCATCAAACTTCTCCAATACTCAACAGCTTATATCCTCAACACCTCATAACCTCTCACATGACTAAAGCAGTCAAATAAACTCACTTACAACGAGAACTCAACTAGCAAGAAAGTCTACCCATACGCGATAATCCTTCACCCAGCAACAAAACCCTCCACTACCATCCCAACCCCCAGAAGAACTCTCCCAATGCGCCTCTGGATACGAATGCAGCCACTACCGCCCGGAGACACACGACTAACGAAAATAATACGCCCAACACCAGACATACCAGAAATACTCACATACAAATGATAAAACACAAACAAGACTTAAGGCACAAAACAACATGACAAACTCCCAAGAACCTACTAAAAAAATACAAATATAACAACCTAACCAACATAGCAACATCAATACACACCACCTCACAGCCAACATCACACTGTACACAGATAATACCAGTGCCAAACAACACCCTACACCCACACGAACAACAACCCCTGCCACCACAACCAAAAATAAAACAAATCCCACCAACAACAAACAAAACACTCAAGAACCAACAAAACTCAAGACGAGAACGCACCACAAACAACAATGACAGTTTAGGAAAAAATTCATAATTACTAAGTAAGTATGTATTTAAAGTTATTTTAATAATAATGCTTTTAAAAGGAGTTCAATGTTTTTATATTTCTGTACACTTAAACAGATTATATAGAGTTGGGTATTAATTATTTAAAATATATAGAAAGTATTGATCACAACCAATTCCTTCATAACTTAATCCACTTTTGCCATAAATAAATAAATATGATACCGCGGGATGGAAAGTATCGGGTAATTTTCAGGATAAATCCAGCTCTTTGGGGTAACAAAGTCCTCACAGAGAAATTATGGTTAAGAAGCTTTTTCACAAGAAGCTTATCAAAAGATCAGCATTGGCAGATAGAAATACAGGAGGTTTCTTCCAAATGAAAATTGATCAATAGCAATTCAGCCACGAAATGGAAAATTCTCCAAGAAACAGAAAAGTGTTTCTGTCAAGAAATAGAAAATCTCTCCACAATAGAAAAGTATTTTCTGTCAAGAAATAGAAAATCTCTCCACAATAGAAAAGTATTTTCTGTCAAGAAATAGAACCCTGGGGGGAAAACATAAAACACATGTGAGTCATGATTTCACCAGTTTTCATTTTTATTATTTTTAATTAATTATTTTATTCAATATAAATTATAATCCTAATATTAATTTTAACTTTCATTTTAAGTAGAACTTACCCTGGACTGGTAAGCCATACTGGGAGGGGTTCTATTTAGACAAAGGGAACTGCAGGATTGACTGAGGATCGAAGAATACAGCGCAAGGGGAAGGCAACTGGAATATTGGAGAGATTGATTTGCTTATAATTAAGTACCCTTTAAAAGGCATCCCAAGACATTAATATAATATAAAGCCTTAGCCAAGCCATGCATTTATTATGAACTAAATCTACATGATTCTCATATTAATTCAACCTGCAAAGTCTTGTTAATTTATAAAGTTTATCATACAAGAGGATGCTTAATATTCCATAAATGAACTTTCTTGTTGGTATAAGCATACAGCTTCTTCATTATCCAAACAGTGTCAGGGAAGAAAGTCCAATATATATCAATAAACTAATAGGACATTATTGCAAATCAAATAACTAAGATAAATCAATGAGGAATATAACTGCAAGCGATTTTAATAAAATACAAGACTGTAGGCTGGAATATAGATTATAATAATTAGTAATAACTATTTATTAATTTAATGATTTCCATAAATGAAACAAATAGGAATGAGGAGAAAAATAACTTAATATCATAATAATAATACTCCTCTTCAAAACCTTAAAAAAACAAACAAAATAAAAAAAAAGAAGACAAGGGGAGACGAAATTTCACACCCCCACATCCCCCCACTAAATCTAAACTCCCCACCTTGGATTATTTTAAGTGTTTTCCATGGATGCTTAAATTTTAACAACGACCAAGGGTAGAGTTCCGAAATAGTGAGAGGTTCATAAGGGTTCTCGAACCGAATAAATTCTACGAAGTATCCATGGGTTTGTCAATGGATCTGGTGATTAGCACAATATTTGCTGTATATAGAAAATGTGGGAACCAGCACGATAATGGGTGCAGGTAATAATAAAAGGGTTAGTATCGGTAATTTATATTTACAAAATTTGACTTGTATTAGTATGGCAGATTTACAGATATAGCTCTATTTCACACACAAAAATTTTCAAAGTATTTCCACTATTGGTTCTACAAATCGTTTGCAATTTCACTTTTATTATATCCAACTGAGTTAACTTTTGTTTTAAATCAGAAATCACTTAAGTAACTCAGAAATTAATCAAAAACTGCACTATATTTTTTTGGTGTGAAAGAGGTACAGGGCTAACAAACCATTAGCGCAGCTGAAAAACATTATCTGCATTAGTTCATGTTTACAACATATATAAAATAAATCTGCATCTGGAATAAAATAACTATTAAACAAGAATATATTAGTAAATAAAATCATAAATTGAGAGGATAATATATTAAAGGGCAAAAATTTAAAATATGGCTATTAATGATACTAAACTCTGCAGTACCTATCTAAGAATAAGTTATCCAAAGTGTGGACGACTTATTTATATAGGGCCTATATAAAATAATTATTTCTTTAATCAATAATAATGCATTTATATTTATTCATATTTTGGTTTTAATAAATCCCAAGTCCCCCCTTCCCTCCGGATCCCAAAAACCCAGAAGATGGTAGAAGAGGCAGGAAAAGAGATATAAAAGGAATCTGATTAAGAAATATGCCAAAGATATTCTTAGTGGCAAATATTGTATTCCATTATATAAGATTATTAATATAATCACAGAATTCCTCTTCAATATTAAGAAGAAGAACACCATGGAAGGGAAGTTAGATCCCAATATCGAGAATATGGGAGGTTAAGGTCTTTTAGGTCATACGAGATTGGTTCTTATTTTGAACCTATTCCGTCTAACTTTCATAGTAAGGACATGTTAAGGCATTAGTCTCCATTTTCCCTCAGTTGGCAACAGCTCGCTAAGTACAATTAATTCAGGCAGGAATTTCTATGGTAATAACATAAAAAAACAATTGTTTGTTGACAAATTAGTTTTAGGAAAAATTAATTTCATTTACTATAATGATCAACGAGGTATTGTTTGTATTTACCTGACGTGCGTCAACCATCGATAATCAGGCAATTCAAACAAAGTCTCTCTATCAGTCTGAGACTAAGCAAGTGCAAAGAGCATCACTCAAGCATACGATCGACACACGACTTGACCACAAACCAGAGATAATAAACAAAGCACGAATAGCTCCTCAAATAATAATATCATGTAGTATGTCATATCATAAGGTATCGGTATCCACCACACATTTCGCTCGACTAACACAATACATATTGTAACCACCAATTCCACAAACCTGGTAGCCGGGTAAAAATAGTATAAGCAGACCATATATAATTCACCATTCTACAACACAAATATTTATTTCATATGGCTTAACTCCAGTTCCACTCGTCAACAAAAAACAAAACTATAATAATTGGGAACTATTGGGAATGAACAGCGGACGGGAACTATCAAAGAACCGGTTTTATCCTTTCATCACTCAATCAATTTTTGCAGCCTACACGCAATTCTATTGAATTCACACGTCGTGCGCACGATGTAGTAAGCAGCGAGCTCGAGCTTCTCGATATGTTATTTAACTATACTGAGGAAGTATTGTAGATATTACCCGCAGCTATGTATAATGCATAAGCATTATCATGCAACTACGAACTACAGTGCGAGAAAAAGAGGCGTCTAGACGGTATCTATACGGACGCGCTGTCGAATCCTAATTACAACACGCATGAGAACAGAGTGTGACAGTACAGAACTAGTATATACTCTCGCTCTCCATTATATTTAAATATGATATAATAATACAGGCAGTATCTAGTACATGTCTGCTCTCTCCATGACAAATTAGTACTACTCGTATTCAAGAAGAGATGTGCACCAGATCGATGTAACACATGATATGTGCGTCCACTCAGGAATAACGAACTCGTAAGATATCAGGAAGCGAACAAACTCCTTCACGATTCATTACACCAGATCATCTAATACATCTCAAAATACGCATGTGACGAACAACAGAACAACTGAGCGTAGTCCGCTTATTGCGACAAGAAAAAGTGTTTCGCAAATTACTCTCATTCACTAGCATAGCACCGGAGGAATCCTGATCAGTTCACATAGTCAACTAATAATGTGCTTGCACGAATGTCACCGCAATCACTCACGTATAGTAAGAGTCAGGACTGTAGCTACAGCCTGCATCACCCATGGGACACGCAACTACAGTGAACGGCAGGTCCGGTGCGTTACCTGAGCAATAGACAGATTCCTTAGCTCGAGACAAGAGCCAACACCAAGACACTATCTAAGTCTGTTAGTACTGATCGAAACTTCCGGAGGAGGCAGAATGACCACAATCATACAAAAGAAGCCGATCGAAATTCATGCACCTGCTCAAAGTTAACGACCAGCCATGACGATATAGTGTTCACCCATCTAAGATAATTAACAAATGAACCACTCTATAAACAATTACAGCCCAACGACGACAGTCGAATATACCATAACAAAAACCCACCACAAGGGACATCAATTTGTCTACACAGTATCCTCAAAGTCAAGATGCTGCAACCATCGAACCACTCAATATTCTCAGACACATCAGACCGAAGTCTCAGTCATACAACCCACAGAGACTTCATCTCCTGACAAATCTGAGATAACATCGACGAACATCTAATGAGATCACATACTTCTCTTCTCCTCTCTAACGCATAATCAATAAACGATAACACACGATGATATACTACCAACAAACCTCAAGCTAACAGGTGTCCTCTGACTCTATGCATGTCTGAATGCATACTAAAGCACCTAGTCAGCATCCAGCCTCACTACCATACCCACCTCTCCGGCGCATACGCTACCTTTCGTAGAATACATCACCACGAAAACTCTCAATCTAGAAAGTCACAACACGCACATATAAACAGCCCTCTTTAAGCAGATGAGGAAATCATTACATAACAGACATCGGCTGCTCTTTGCCATCACGCAAATTAGAACTGCCTGTACCACCCAGCTAACGAACTATAATCTAAATATGTCCGTCGTGCAACATCTATCCTACAAAGCAGTGCCGTCGGCTACTACTCAAGGAACTAGCGCTTATAAACACCACAATGTAGAAAAAAATAAGACACCAGATGCGACTCTTGTCAGATGATAACAATAGATTCACGAACCATAATGAACACTTCAATATTCTCGTGAAACCTTATGACCACAGACTATTCAATGTCCACAAATACATATATCATACAATATTAAATCAAACAGCAGAACTATCAGCTCGCCTTACTATACTCAATTCAATATAATACCAATTGAGCTATAGAGAGCACACACAGTCCGACCAGCAAGAGCACATTATAATAAGATCTTCATTATATAGACCAGACACAATTCAGAAGAAATCAGATACACGACATTGAATACTAACAACGTGCATCGACATTGCTAAACAGCTCGACATATTCTATTTCCCAAACAAAGATGTTATTTACGACCTATAGAATCTTTAACGGTGATGGCGTACATTACACACTTAACCATATACAAACACACAAGAGAGATGATAATCATTTCAACAGAGGAGTCAAAAGAGTAATTCCCATCATCTGATAGGCCCGATCGCATCCATCAAAAATCGCCTAGAGAACATATCACTTGATTACTATTCTCCAATCATTTAGAACAACGCACACAAATCAGACTCAACTAGATCCCCGAAAGATCGTCAGAGAGACGACACGAGTATTGATTACCGAATAATGTTACAGAGTCAGCAAAACCACAGCGCGTTACATACGACTTTACAATCAACACCTATATCACCAAAAAATGTTCCTAGCATCACTCGCATGAGTAGGAGAGAACAGCTTGATTAATAACCCCATATCGAGCCCGCTACTCAAACAGCTACGATCAAGATCAGGTCTCAAACAAGACTTGAATCTCATTACTCCGATTGAAAAATATCAGTAATATCCCTTACACCACTAACACCCAGCCAATCTACGATAAGATTAACAATCAGACATTAATATACACTATAGAGAAATTCGAGTGAACACAAACCCAATCATCAAAAATCTGACAAAAACACTAATAACAGAATATTGCTACCCACTAGAAAACAACACCACAGCGCAACACTCAAAGTTTAAACAGACTGTATCTAAGCAGTATCCAACAAACCTCAGTGAGTACTGCCAACCTAGTAGCACCCCATACCTTTATACTAGTACCAACTATCACCAGTTCAGTCATATACACGCTTATAGAAATGAGCAACTTATAAGACTTTGACAAAACAGATTACACTTACATAGCTACCTACACCTCAATACTTAAATATAATCACGACTAATCTAAAATAGACAAGCATTAACTACTATCATATGATGAATATGAACCTTCGCAACTAATCTTCATCAACAGTTCAAAAACATCTTGCAACTCACTGACCACAGCTGAAAAGCATCGAGAACTTATTAATAATCAAAACAACTACACCACTACGACAACACACCGCACCGACCATAACAACTTCGCTTACTAACACTACTGTAAAAGTCACAGGACGCATGATGTGTATGACATCACTACTCCAACGTGATTATATCTAACACACATAAACAGAGCATCTATGATAATGAATAGAATCGAAAAAATCAACACAATCAACAGCCACCACCTATTCACATACTACATAGTAATTCAAGCCAATATATAAATCGCACGCATAAGTAACAAAAACTATACTTAAATGCCACGCGGCCTGCCACATCTTATCATCTCAAACGAAGAACATAGTCTTCTAGTCTACAAGTAACTATCAACGTGACACCACATACATGACAATATGCGGACACATAATAACATAAACAACTCACACACGTTAAATACCAATGCACCTAAATACACGATGGCCGACAACGCAAACTATACATAGCTATACAAAATTTATCAGGTAATACCCGTATACAACACGTGAAAACCTCATAACGCGAGTCACAGATGAGAGCAGACCGCCATCAAACACACTATTCATCGATAAACGACCATGAGTATAGACCAAACAACATTTTCATTACTACCTGTCACATTGCATTTTATAATTTTCCATCTCCACACAATACAATACGATCATACAGGGCACACAGATATGAATATTGATCATTATATAGACTCACCAACTAAGTCCGATGAGACAACGAGCATTGCATAAGAAGCAACGAAAGCTTAAACGACAAGAAGAGCTGACTCACTCACTAACAAGGGCAACACCACTCCAGTAAACAGCTCAGCTCTCGATCACTGAGAACACCTAAAGATTCTTAACGTGTCTCTAATCGAAACATAGCATCGTATAACTGCATCTACACAGAGGAGAAAGCAGATAGTCCTTGCAGCGAGAATATCTGGATAATCATTTAGGTTGTTCAACCAATATTAGGGTACCTTCTCCATTTCATAGACTTTTCAGCGCCTAGGCAATTAATCTCACAAGAGAGATAGTCTACAGATGAAGCTCACATTCTAAACCTTTAATTGATAACCTGAACACTTCTTATAGTAGCAATGCTTGATTCACGCATACACTGCCTTGATCGTTCCTGGATGTATTGCTATCACAAAGAACACTCAACATTATAACAACCTATCTACGGTGATTTGAAATTAGTCAATAGATTTACTAGGGGGCAAGTATATAATCACGTTGTTTAGCATACTACATCAGTCTCACGTGCAGGAATTAAGTTCAGAAATTGAAGGTCTTCGAAGTACTGTGTCAATTCTAAAAAGCACAATTGATTACAATTAACACAAATGCAATACCCTTATCAACTTGAACATATCGTCGACGATCAACATGAATAGCAGAATGACGCTATTCACGGTTGTATGAATCATCACAAGATTAATGAGTAGGAAGAATACACACTAATCCACACTACTAGCGTCTTATCGATCAGCACTAGCTGTTATATATAAAGTCTCGACTCTTGTGAATCATGCTCAATTATCTTCCTTCTGTCCAAACATATGGGTGCAATATACACTCTACAACACACGCTACCTTGCAAATATGATTTTTATGTAGTAATTCAATAATATTATCGTTACAAATTTCTATCTCATCGAAACAACAATAAATTACATCACTTACATCTCTCATCTAGTAACTATGACTCTCGCTCATAATACAATCGTCACATAGTATTTATGAGCTCTGCGTCTCAATCTCTACAAATACGATATACATCAAGCTGAGCCGATATATCAACCATCCACGGACCTAAACCTCACTCACCATACAAACATCGATCGTCACAGCACAGAACCGCCAGACTCGATAATTACATCCCCACATTGTACTACAGCATACTTCCAATTGCACCTAAGTATCGCACAGCCAAGATAGCCTATCCAATCCTATATATGAGCTGCGACAACACCGAAAAATAGCTCAGAAACAAAGCTGTTGAACGCACCTTCTACATCACTCGTTAAAAAAGTCAGATAATCAACATACTGCGAGACCACATCACTACAGGACCAAACAATATTTAATTATTTTTCTCTCGAACACCTATCCAACATAACCACCAAGCAAGATTACTCATAACAAATACACAATTTACTGCATAAGCATCCTGAAAACCATGGGGAAGTATGACAGCAAGCATACCAACTCCAAACGACCCGAGAACTAATCATTGATGCATGAGAATACCGAACATAGAACAGACAAAGTTACGTACGATACGACACATCACAGCACTCAAAAAATAGCAAAATGTCCGTGGCAAACAATAACGACTAGAGTTACAACCAAACATCGAAACTTCAAAGAGTCCGCGCAATATATACATGAATGAGGAAAAGAGATAAGGGAGGTAATCTCCATGA
Source organism: Trachelipus rathkii (assembly GCA_015478945.1). Taxonomy (NCBI): domain Eukaryota; kingdom Metazoa; phylum Arthropoda; class Malacostraca; order Isopoda; family Trachelipodidae; genus Trachelipus; species Trachelipus rathkii. The sequence continues at coordinate 106,758 of JABUQX010042155.1, forward strand.
ATCAGAACCATACTAATGTAGGAATGGTGGATAGAAATCACGGATGTCCTCAACACTATATTAATGGAAATGATATACTTCCGCTTAAATATACTAATAGCTATTCCTACACATTATTATAATATTTAAGACTAATAAATAGGAAAACTCAATACATCGGAATTACTCAATATAACTATAAGATTGAATCTAAACCTCAAAAATTAAAAATGGGACAATTATAGTATCTAACGAACATACTACACCACATTCTCGAGTAATTTTAATTAAACTTTGCTGAGTGGGGAATTATCTAGCTAAACATGAGTTACACCAACAAACATATCTCCATTCTCCTTTCCAATTTCCCTTCACACTTGTAGAGAGAATATAGCACTCTCACCACAGAACTGGTTTGTTGCTAAAGGCAAGCGGAGATCAGATTTCGATCGGCCAGGACCCGTAACTCTCTAACCGTTATATCTGACAAAGAATCAATGCTAAGCCAGATCTAAACGGCAAGCAGAGTTGTTGGTTCTTCACATTGATTTTACTTAATTTTAGACAAATGGACAGATTTTTACTACTCTATACGATATTTATAAATTTAAAGAAATTATTAGAGGAGTTATTCTTAATGACCACCCTCTATTTTCCTGTCATATATTTTTAATAAACATAATTCAAAACATTAATCTTAATTATACAATAGATTCAAAGGTATTTTTCACATCAAGCACTATACCATTTTGCTGCAAAATATA
>JABUQX010042155.1:115000-127805 GCA_015478945.1 Trachelipus rathkii
AAGCGAGTGAGAAGAAGAAACATGAAGTGGAAAAACTTTCTGATTTTCTGAAAAACATGAATTGCTTTTCCAAAACGGATCAAATATTTGATATTGGCTCAGGTTTGGTAAAGTTCTTTATTATTTATTAGTAATAGTAGTAGTGGTAGTAATATTAGTAGCGGTAGTCCTGTTCTCCTGTGCCAGTATAGCCATGTTCCAATGAACAGTGATAACAACTGTACACCCACTAGAAATTTATTATTATTATTATTATTATTATTATTATTATTATTATTATTCAAAAGTAATATTTACTCTCTTTTTTCAGGGATATTTAGGTTTATACTTGCACCTTGTATATGGATACAAAATTGTTGGGGCTGAAGGGTCACTTTCGAATGTGAAAGCATCTTTGAAACTACAAAATTATTGTTTAAGGACGACGTGTCCGGCTGTGAAGTTTATTCATTGGAATTTAGGAGATGATGAAGAAACCATAGAAGAAGCGAAGATAGTAACTAAAAGTAATTTACCTTCCTGTAGATGCAGTTGTGATTATGACTTATTCCCCGTTATCGATGTCAACAACCCTTCTACCTCTGCTTATGATATTGTAAGCCTTCACTCTTGCGCAGACTTATCTCCGATAATGATAAAAATCTTTGCTAAAAACGAACACATATCCTCTCTCGTATCGCTCTCGTGTTGTTATCATAAAATGATTCCATGTGTTGAGGAAGAAGAAGAAGAACCACATTTAACCAGTATAAAAACGAATTCAAGATTTAAAAATTTCCCTTTAAGTCGAAGTTTGTGTGACATTTTGGAGAAGAAAAAATCTGAAATGAACACATTTAGTCTAAGATTAGCTGCTGAGGAGTCACTTTGTCAATATCAAAACCGAACAAACACGAGTGACAAATTGACGGAAGATGTCATCAGTATTGCATATCGAGCTATATTACAGAGAGTTTGTGAACAAAGTAAGTATATATATATTGAGATCGGAAGGAAATATATATATATATATAATATATATATATATATATATATATATATATATATATATATATTATATATATATATTATATATATATATATATATATATATATATATATATATATTAGGGTAGGTCGATTTTTACCTTTTTTTCAATATGATTTCGGTGCGTATAGTTGCGGTAGTTGTAACTACCTTAGAAATGAAGTACCACCAATTCTTAGGCCTTTTCCATGAAACAGTGCTTGCGGATTTGGGATTGAATGTACCACTATGCTGATGCGCATTTAGTAAGCGGTTGTCGCGAATCAAGAAACCTTTCACAGGCGTGTATCTATATTATATATTATATTATATGTTATATATTATATATTATATTATATGTATATCATTATACTATTATATATATATATATATATATATATATATATATATTAAATATATAATATATATATATATATATAATTATATATATATATATTAGTATATAATATATATATATATATATATACTATATATATATAATTTTATACATAATATTTCATATATTTGTTTTAATTGGTCAGCTATATTAGATAAATATACTGGGACCCCAAGTGATATAATGTGTGAACCTTATACGTATCAGACAAATCATTGAGATATTATCATTTTTATGTATTCAAATCCTGTTCGACCTTTATAAGTACAATTTACCCAAATTTGCAAATTGAACGTAAAATCCTATATGGAGAAATGTAATCCAAGGTTCTTTTCTTCTGACAGGACAAGTCTCTCTTTCAAAAAGTTAAAGATCTTTCTTTAACTTTAGTGAAGGACATTAACCCCAAACATGGAAAAGTCACTGCCAAAAGGATCCTCGATTCAATATTAGATAGACTTTTTGATACTCTGCGATGCACTTGTCCCTTCGGACGTTAAAGCCCTGCCTATGATAGGATGGTGAACTCCAAGATTGAAAAAATTTGAACAGTCCCATATTTTAAATGCGTTTGGCTCTAATGATGCCAAAAGTTCTTAATAGAAAGACAGAGCATATCTACGTGATCAAAGATTTAAAACTGGACCGAAAGGAGCATATCAACTTTCATCAATAGATTGAAGTGCTATAAAACGAGATAAGAGGCTTAGATTCGATGCTGTTTTATCGGGTGTGAAACAGGTCTAGTCAGGGGAAATGCATTCAGTAGCTTCAGAGCCATCACAGGAAACTAGCTCTTCTTCTTCTACTGTCGAGGTATTTATCGTTGTTCCTATTCATCTTATAGTCTTTTTATTTTATATTAGCAATTGTTTACACAAATGTTTCTTTCTTTCAGGAAGAGATCGCCTGGTAGCCAAATCAAAAATTCCTTCAACAGAATATAACACACTGCAACTACCCAGATACGCCATGGAACTCGTCAGAGGTGAATGTTCTTGCTAATGCATTAATTCATGATATAAAATATTTACTGAGGCCAGAAATTGACTTTCAACAAATAATGTTCGACAAAAGCAAAATAGACAGAGCAAAAGCAAAGGTAAAGGTCGTATGTGAAGATGATGCATTACATAAAAACACTCACTGAACTTGTACAGGTGTTGATGGAAAGATTGACAAGAACACTTTAGCATATAAGGAAATACAGTTACCTAATAGGGAAGTAGGTATGAGAAAATGTGTTCAGGCAGAACATCATCTGACATTCACTAGTGAAGATGGACAAACCCAGGGTACCTATCTTACACATCGAACTGTCCCTACATCTGGTACCACTGGCAAACTGCTTGCTGAAGAAGTTTTTAGCGTTATTCAGGAGTTTAATAGCATTGATAGTATTCAGGGTAACCTTCTGGATAATACTGCTGTCAATACAGGTCCAATCAATGGCTTAGTAGTACAACTTGAAGTATTAATGGGACGAAAACTGCATACCCAAGGTTGTACGCTACATCAAAATGAACTTCCATTACGGGCTTTTTTCAAAAAGCTTGATAATGTAACAACTGGACCCAATACCTTCGGTGGACCACTTGGGCAAAGATGTACTGGGAATATTCACGAAGAACCAGTATTAAGGTTTAAATCTATAAAAACCCCAATCATTGACGGATTTCTTGAAGATGGAGTGCTTAAAGATCTTAGTGTCCATCAGAGACTTCTGTTTGAGTACTGTAAAGGTATTGGATCTGGAAACATAGAAAATAGATGGGGTACCCATAAAATTGGTCCACTCAACCATGCACGATGGCTAACTCTTGCCATAAGACTACTTTGTTTATATACTCGGGATAGTTCTCCAATCGAAAGTCTGACTAAAACTACATTAAATTGTTAATGTTTATGCACCAGGCATTGTTTGAAATTAAGGCATCATCGAAAATTTTCATGATGCTCCTCGTATTCTTTCCATTCAATTACAAGGCTTAATCTTCTCAAATTTAATGTTGTGAAACGCATTGTACAGAAAAACATTCAAGGCAACGCCTTTTGTCTACTTCCTAAAAATTTTCTTTATGCAATGGTTAAGGATGAAGACCATGAAATCAGAAGTCTAGGATTAGAAGCTATACTCTCTTGTAGGAACATGTATAACTGAAATCTTTGCTTTACGTAACTAGTTTCATAAAATGTAATAGAGTCCTAAATGTACAAATTTATTACAAAATATGTACCCTACATAACCGAATGCCTCATTTGTGTTTATTGTTTTTATTTCTTTGCAGAAAGGCATGTGATCGGAAGCGGGAGAAAACAATTCCAAAGGTAAATTGGAATGCAGGTTGCTGGAATGAACTAATAGATCTTACTTCTACTGGTGTTGCAGAACCGCCACGTATGAAAAACATGTCCAATGAAAAATTGTTTGACTACTCTTGTTAGGCCAACTCTTTCCGATTTTCCATCACATTCTCAAAGCGTTGAAAGATCTGTGAAATTAGTGACATCAGTTTCTTAACATGTGTATGGCTTTGAGCAGTAGAAATGCGTCGAGTCTAACATTAAAGGGCGGAGTAGAAGAAGATGCGTCTCATTTTAGTCCAAATAAATTTATCACAAGGGTTGATGACATATTAACAAACATAGTTAAGAGTGCAATGTCAGAACTTACTGCTATGCCACAAATGAGTCCAATACCTTCACAGGAACATCCATGATAAAAAACCAACATAATCAGTCGGTTATATTATTCATTGTTTGAAGTACAAACAAATTAATTTTTGATTCGATTTCCGCAAGCAACCCCTTATTGGATTTCTCTAAAACTCTAGGAGGACATTTATTTCCATCTCCTTCAACTACCGCAACATTACGCAGTTTGCGGTTTTGTTGTCGACCTACCCTAATATAATATATATAATATATATATATTATATATATATTATATTATATATATATTATATATAATATATATATATATATATAGTATATATATTATATATAATATATATATATATATATACTATATCTATATATATATATATATATATATATAGGCAAATTTGTAGAAACTTTACTGTGACTACCGAGGTACCTAAACTTAAACCTAACCTAAACCTAACCTTAAATTAAACTAACTTAACCTAAATTAATTTTTATTATTATAACAGTTTGTGATCAGGAAACTTATGAGTGATGGTTTTTTACGCTTAGCCTTCGAAGAGGTGGTTGACTATGATCCTCACTATCATAGTACAAGTTTTCTACCAAATTTGTCCTATATATATAATATATATTATATATTATATATATAATATATATATATATATATAATATATATCATATATATATATATTATATATATATATTATACCGGTATATTATATATTCCTTTTTATCTTCCTCTTGCCCCAAGACTGGGGGTAAGGTGACGTTGACATGCATCGAAAAGAAAAGCAGTAGAAGAATATGGCAAAAGTCGTCGAAAGGAAAAAGCCAGCCTTACCGCCCCTTCCTGTACCATTAATTAGTGCGAACTCGTTCACAGACAGAAAATCCACCCTAGATCTTCATGGGGACCGCGACGGACCCTCACTATGGTAAATCGTCAATATAAGGGTTAATCCCTTGGCCCAGGTGGCCCACAAACCCATGCCCCCTCACAAAACTCCGCCATTCACTCCTATTATGCACCTTTTATTCTCGCCTCTGCCAAACTCACATTTCTCAATCCACTGTTCTCTTCTTTGGTCTCCCAGCCGGTCTGTTTCCCAACACACTCGCCACTATAATCCGCTTAACCAAGCCGACTATCATTCATCGCTTGTCTACATGGACCAAAACCACTCAAGCATATTCTTCATTTATTCTTCATTGTACCCCTTTCTTTCACACCACACAACTCTCTAATACGTTCATTCCCATTTTATCAATTCTTTTCAACACCAGCATGCCCCTTAAAGATTGTCCATCTGAACACAATTGAAACCTTAGATCTATACTTTTTATTCCAGACCATAGTTTCCATACTATACATTAACACAGGTAACTACATTACCCTCATGTATGACCCTAGCGCACTCAAGACTTAGTCCCTTTTACATTCACCAACATTTAATTGCACCAGCAACCTTCCTGCCATTCACAACTTTCCTACCACACTCTGCATTATCCGTTCCCTTCTCATCCAACACATACCTCAAATATTTAAACTCAGACACTTGTCCAGCGCTCACCATCTAGCATAACTTTCACACTGAGACTGTCCTCACTCACAAACCATAACCTTACCTCTTATCTACACGTTTACTTTTCAAACCCCTTCTTTTACCCACCCTTACCAAATTCTCTCTACCAATCCTCTCAACACTTTCAGATTCGCCACACAGAAGCAAATCATCTTGCAGTAATTATATTATTATATATATATATTTATATATATATATAGTATTATATATATTCTTCATAAGTTCCCTATAACTTTCTTACCTCAATCGACCATAGTGGTGACTATAGAGTTTTCAGATTATATATATATATAATATATATATATTATATTATATATTATAATATATATATATATCAGAGGTTGGCGGTTCAAGTACATTTTTTTCAAGTACAAGTACTCTTGAATTGTTCAAGTACAAGTTACTCTAGAATTTGTTCAAGTACAAGTACAGGTCTGGTATCAAGTACAAGTACAAGTACTTTATGAAAATTTGCATATATATATATATTTATTATATATATTTATATATATTATATATATATATATATATATATATATTATTATATATATATATATATATATATATATATATATATATATATAATATATATATATTCATTCACCCACCCATCTTCTTTCCTACAGAGCTGGAGGTAAGTTGCGTAAACATGCACTGGAAACAGAAAATTGTAGAAGAATATTGCAAGTAAGTAGAACAAGAAAGCCCAGCCCTACCCGCCAACTTTATACCAATTAGTTGAGAACTCGTCGCAGTCATAAAAAATCCACCCTAAAGCTTCACGGGACAGCGATGGACCCTCACTATGACATCTCGTCAATGTAGGGTTCAGAACTTGGCCTAGGTGGGTTACAACCATACCTCCTCACAAAACCCCGCCATTCACTCCTGTTATGCACCTTTCTTCTCGCCTCTGAAAATCTCACATTTCTCTCCTCCAGGCATTCATTTTCTGACTCAATCCACTTTTTCTTCGGTTCTCCCATCCGGTCGATTGCGCACACACTGCACCACTATTAACATCCCTTTAACGGACAGACTATCATTCCATTCCTTTCCACAGACCAAACCATCTCAACTACTTTTTATTATTTCTCTCATTTACCCCACCCTCTCCACACCAGAAACAACTCTCATTTACGTTCATTCCTCATTTTATCCTTTCTTTACACACCTAACCACCGCCCATAAGTTTGTTCCATCTGAAACAACATTGTACTTTTAGATCTTATACCTCTTATTCCAGACCATTTAGTCCCACTACTATACATTAACAATGGGTAACAACATTACCCTCATGTAAACCCTAGCGCACACAAGACTTAGTCCCTTTAACATCCACCAACGATTTAATTGCAACAGCCACACTTAGTGGCTAACAGTCATCAGCAAGACGGCATATATCCATACGTCCCACACTCACTAGACAGTCATCAGCCCCTTTTTCATTCAACATATTATTCCTAATATTTAAATTCACGGACATCACCTATTTTCATCAGAAACTGTTCACTCGATACTAAACACCAGATTCAACAAACAACCAGCAACTGCCACCAAGGTAAACTATTATACTTAACATCACACGACTGACTCGTCCTCACCCACAAACCATAACTCTTACTCTTATCTAGCGTTACTTTCAAACCCTCCTTCTTACCACCACCCTACCAGAAATCTCACTCTACCGAGATTTTCCTCTCATACCTCTCTTTCAGATTCGCCACGCGAAACCAAATCATCCTCATCCTCATATAATAAGTAGGGAACCCTCCACCTCTACTTGTTCACTTATCCCTATCCATTCCATTATTCATGAAACGATTATACCTTGTCACTCCCTACTCTAATTCTTTCATAACCTCATCCAATTATACAGATTGTGTGAACTCAACCTAAGGAAGACATAGCACATCACCTGTCTCTCTCCGCTATTAAATATTAAAGCCAATTCACTTTCGACTGTCTTATTTTATTCGTACTACACGCTTCACTATTGTCATACATACTTATGATCCATTCAGAGCTTACACCGAACCACCATATTCAATAACACCTGCCAATAGAACTTCCATATACACTAATTCCTATATTATTACGCCTGTTCGCAGAAATCCATCAATCCTAAATACAATTTATTCTCTCATCTCCAATCTACTAATCCTATCACTTTCTCAATCACTTGTTTCAATGTACAGATTTGATCCCACCACTATCCGTCTCCAACCTTCTCTAACGACGCACATTTGTTTTCATTCCCCAATCACAGTTCCCCTTTCAGCTCATTTCAACTGCATCTCTTCTCGACCACACATACCCATCTAGGACATATATCCTTCCCTTACAGACATCAATAAAACTAATTACCACAGTACTCTGAATATTCTACCTACCATGATACTTCTTTCATCCCCCTATATCCTCTACATTATAAGACGGTACAATTATTGCTCCTCCTCCAATCCCAATCGACTCAAACTATATCCTCCAATATAAACGCTTTGTTATACAACCTTGGCATTAATCCAATCCTCATCCACCATCTACGCCCTCTAATTACTATATACTATTATATACCTAGATATATAAAAATATACAATACTAGAAAAATAACATAATTAACGAATTCATATATTACTAACTACAATTATCATATACATAATATATTATAATCTACATATAAAATAACTCTAGACAGACAATCCTCTAACTAATCACACTTAACGAATAGTGCTCCATCAGTCTCAATAACTATCTATACTATACATAAAATACTATTATACACTACAATATATTATATAATATCGGCTTCCATTTGTAAGCGGTGATAATCATGTACATGAGATAGAGGATTGGTAAAGATACTGACAGAGGTAACATACGATAAACAAGGTGCCAAAGTTCCGTGTTTGAAAGTATCGGAAACGTAGATAAGCGAGTTAAGGTATAATGGTTTCAGTGTACAGATGTAGAGAACAGTCCTCGGTGTGATAGTATATGCTAGATGCGTCTCGAGCAGCACATCGGAACAAAAATAGAATTCACACCTGATGTTCGATAAGTATTTCAAAGATATTTATGTGGACGAAGAAAGCGTGCAAAACGGCCATATTGATGGCGCCGGAACATGTAGCTCAGGACACAGTTCGGTACGAATTGCCAGACAAGGTCGCACGTGGTGCATAAATTTCACTATCCTTGTAGATGTAAACGGCACTGAGCAGTCTTGACTTGAATTCAGTCTAAGCGGTCTCATACGGAGACGGGTAATGAATTAGATTACTGTGCTTAACCCTTGACCGTAACATACTAGTAGTCCTGCACATTGAATCGACGACTCAATGACGCTCTGCGCCATCACCCCACACCGGACATAACACATCATAACAGGCTCTATAAGACAACACAAGGTGAATGCTACAGATATAATGTAATGTCAAAAGACAAACATTCGAAACAACTGAACAATGACCATCAGATATTATACAAAGGAGTTTTAGATCACGGAATGACGCTCAGCATTGTGGTTGGAAGAAAGAACCAGGATAACATAAAGATTCACGTCTGAGACTGCGCTACCTGTACATCGTGGAAAGAGAACCTCACATCTATATCATGAGGACTACCTCGGATATAGATCCCCAGACATGTCTCGAGTTAAGGACGACATTTAGTATAGTGAGTCGCAGTGATGTGTTCGGGAATCCCGCACAGTGGGCTGACATGACAGCCACCGAAAAGAAAAAAGTGGATTTGAGTCACACGCGATAGAAATCATTATTATTGCACGAGAGTCCGTGATATTAAAGCCTTAGTTTGCCAGAACTGGGGCGGAATGAAGAAAGTTCCGCAACATAATAGGAGTCGAAACTTGTCGCAGTCCAATCTTTCGTGAGCTGCGGTGCTATGGTTGTGGCGCCAAACACTGAAGCCTAAAGTGTATGAACTCCTACGACTTGGCGAGATGTACATAAGTGAGGAGAATTTACACATTGACGGTCCCCGTGAACAGCTCTAGGGCTGGATTTCTGTACGACCTTCGGCGAGTTTCACATAATAGCGCTTCATAAAGCGGGAATGTCATTTAGCTTGGGCCTTTCTTTATCGGCACTTATCGTGTACATACTTATATACATATCTGCTACACTTATACATTGTCTTGTTTCCTGCTGCAGATTAGGCACCTTTACCTACAGCTACTTAAGGAAGAAAAGGGTGAATTGATAGAAATGGAATAATGAAGAAATTGATATCTGTGAAAATGATGATATTGAAGGATCCGAATATGATCTTTTGGATAAATATTTCATGAATATCTTCGTCGCTGATAAAAAATGGTATTAATTAAGAGTATCATGATATTGGTGATTGGTATGGATGACATTGGTAATGACATTAGTAATGGTGATATTTTGATATTGATATTGATATTGATATTGATGATGATATTGATTGATGATTATTTGATGATGATGATGATTTGATGATGATGATGATGAGTATATATATATAATATATATATAAAATATATATATTATATATATATAATGATATAGTATTATTATATTATATATCATATATATAATATATATATAATATATATATATATATATATATATTATATTGGTATTATATATATATTGATGGTAGTTGGGGTTGGCTGCCTACATACCATCTATTTTCTTGCAGGAATGCTAATGGCAGGCCTCGGAGAAGGTCGGATCGCCGTAAACGACCTTCTAACTTTCGTCGAAAATTGTATGGAATTCGTATGGGTTACATGAAATGTCAAGAGAATATAAATGTTGAGGAGAAGAGTAGAGAGAGGTGATGGATGTATTAGAAAGGGCAAATTTGATTTGCTCGCGCTGTGACTGAAACAAAGGATTTTAAAGGAAAAGGGTGAAATTAAAATGACATGTGATGTGAAAGTGTGCGTGCTGTGTCGAAGAAGATGAGAGAGGGAAAAGAGAGGAGTTGCCAATTTTGATGAGTGACCTGTGGTATGAAGCTATGGTAGACTTTTGATTGTGTGAGTCCTAGAATTCTATGGTTAAATTTAAGTTTGGAAAAGTCAAGGTATGTTTGGTTTGGACGTATGGTCCATCTGAGGGAAACGTTGAAGAGAGTACGTTTTTTGGGGATAATCTGATGATGTTTGGATGGTGAGTAGGAGGCTCAGATGATAGTTTTGGGGACCTTGACATGGTGGGATAGGTGATCAAAAAAGGGATGCTATAACAGGTGGTTTTGGGGGGGGGAGAAAATGAGAATGTTAGGAAGGTGATTGATTTCTGTGAAGAGAGAGGATGTGTGTAGTAATACTTTCTTTAAAATACAAGAGTATCCATAAGTATTACTAGAGTTGGTGTAGGTAGAGATGTATCGAAGTGTAAAAGTATGATTTCATTAGTGTGTTGGTGAAGAAGGAGATGTGGAAGTATGTGTTGGATGTTAAATTCAGTTAGGGTTTAGGAATGGATTAATCGGATTATGTGTTCTATGTAAATTAAATAGTGGTGGGCTTTGGATGGAGAGGAAGGTTGATACGAAGGAAGTTTGTAAAATTAAGAGTGAGAAGATTAGTGAACCAAGACAATAAGAGTAAGTATGTAAGAGGCGCTCGCTAGTAAAACGGTTGAATGTAACAAGTTGATACTGAGCAAATCTGGGGCAAATGAAGTGTATAGCATTGTTAGTAGTGACAAAGGAAGGTGTGGATTGCTTTGCTAAAGTAGGAAAGTAAGAATGTTAACATGTGAGGGTTGGAATGAAGAGGTGATGTGAAAAGCGGTTAAAGGTAAAAAAGAAGCGTGGTGAATGTACTTAAAAGCAAATGATGAAGATTCAAAAAAAAGAACCCTGAATTATATAAGGAGGAAAAAAGAAATACTAAAAGGTGATATACGATAGTAAAGAAAACAAGATCGAGTTAAATGAACAGTTTGGAAAAGGATGAATGGGGACCATACAAGGAAAATAGGAAGCTCTTCTGGAAGAAAGCGCGAAAAGTTAAGAATGAGAATAAGGGAATCTGCTTAGAATAATGAATAGGGATGGTGCTTTTGTAACTGATGAAAATGGATGTGAGGGTAGTGTGGAAAGAACACTCGAAAAAATCTGCACAATATTAAACAGTAATGATGAGTGTTAGTGAATGTGTGCCGGTTTTGATGGGCAAGAAGAATAGGTGATTTTGGGGATGATGGTTATGTAGTAAGGAGGAGTAATGGGTTCAGCGGTGAGAAAGTTGGAAGAATTGGTAATCTTTGCAGGGTTATAGAATGGGGGCAAAAATTACTAAGTGAAATGAGCAAAGCAAGAGCGAGAGGCGAGGATGTGATTGATTGGATTTGGGAATTGTGTAATAAAGCGTTTTATGGAGGGTATATTTCCAAGGATTGGAGGAGAGCAAGTAATAGAACCCTTGTATAAGGGTAAGGAGGACAAAGGAACTGTAGAAAATTATAGAGGGAATAAGTTTATTGCAGTGTTGTAGGGAAAGTATTGCTGGATTTTTGTCGAAAGATTTGCGTCGAGTGACTGGGACTGATTGGTGAAAGAACAAGGGTGCGTTAGGAGTTGTAGAGGATGTATGGATCAAATCTTTACATGAAACAAATGATGAGAAAATGAGGGAGAAGAAGAATAAATTGTATTTAGGTTTTATGATTTGCAACAGGCGTATGATAGACTTAATAGGGAAGCGTTATGGCAAGTGTTAGTGATATATGGTGTTGGTGGTAGGCTTCTGAATGGAATCAAAAAAGTATGTATTGACGATAGTGAAGGTGGTAAGATAAATGGTGTCAATGGTGATGGTTTAGGATTAAAGCGGAGTAGACAGGGTGGTGTTATGCTTCCTTGGTTATTCAATTTGTATATGGATGGGGTTATGAAAAGGAATTTGAGGTGGGCGATGCAGGAAATCGGTTTAGAATGGTGGAGAATGGCAGTTGAGTGAGCAGGGTGCCCTACCTTTATATGCGGATGATTTGGTTCTGTGTGGCGAATCTGAAGAGAGTTTTGAGAGGATTGGTAGAGAGATTTGGCAGGGTGTGTAAAAGGAGGGGTTTGAAAGTAAATGTAGATAGAGTAAGGTTATGTTGTGAGTGAGACACTCCTCAGTGTGAAGTTATGATAGATGGTGAC
>JABUQX010042156.1:0-15755 GCA_015478945.1 Trachelipus rathkii
CACAGAGAGATAGCCATTTTACTGCTCGAACCACAAATCCCGGTCACACGCGAGAGATCACTATCTGGAGATCATGAGTATAACTCAAGTATTACAAAGAAGGGTCGAAGACAACTATGGTGTTTCTCACACAAAACCTTCTAAAAATATCAAAATACTTTCTACGACTTTAGTATTTCAGAGATTTTCCATTTATATTTCGATACACATACAATCCAAAAATTACAAATTTCAACACTTCACATTTTGAAAAAATATTCGAAACCTGTTTTCATTGTGAAAACCGCTATTAAAATCCGAAGACACCCTAGTGTTCCTCCCACAATTTTTTTTAAAATATCCCAAAATCCACTTTCTTACGACTTGTATTTCAAGGAGGAAATACCTTTATATGTTCGAACCACTAAAATCCAAAAATTTCCAAATTTCACATTTGTCAAAAATAAATTATAGAACCTGTTCCTGGTCAAGTACACTCTTCCATTGCAAATTCGAAGACACTTTCCATTTCAAGATTTTCCTCACACACAATCTTCCAAAGACGTGAAATGCACCTTTTCTACGCTTTGTCTTTAATATAATTTTCATTTTTCTGTTCGATGGACACAAAAATCCCAAAATTTACAAATTTCAACATTTTGACAAAAAATAAATTTAAGAACCTGTTACTCCAAAAGTATAAAAGAGATATTACAAATCCGAAGACACTCTAGTGTTCCTCACACAAAAACCATTTCTTAAAATATAATAATCACTTTTCTACGACTTGTATTTCAGGGGAAAAGATCATTTATGTTCGAACCACAAAAATCCATAAAATTTACAAATAAAATTTTTGAACAAAAAAAACTAAGAACCGGTTAACTCCAAAGTATAACAGCTATTACAATCCGAAGACACCCTAGTGTTCCTCAAACAAAAACTTTTCTAAAAATATCAAAATCATTTTCTACGACTTGATTTCAGGAGGAATAGCCATTTATATGTTCGAACCAACAAAAATACAAAAAATTTTACAGAATTTCCAATCATTTTCACAAATTAATTAATGACCTGTTATCCCAAAAGTATAACAGCTATACAAATCCGAAGACCACATAGTATTCCTCACACAAAAACTTTCTGAAATAGCAAAATCACTCTTCTACGCTTGTATTTCATGGATGAATGAGCATTTATATGCTTCGTCAACCACAAAAATCTCAAAAATTTCCAATTTAACATTTTGACAAAAATAAATTAAGAACCAGTTACTCCAAAAGTAACAACAGCTATTAAAAATTCGAAGACACCCTAGTGTTTTCACACACAAACCTTTCAAAAAATTCAAATCACTTTTCTACGACTTGTATTTCAGGAGGATAGGCCATTTATATTTTGGCCAAACAAAACTCAAAAATTCTTCAAATTTTCAACATTTGAAAAAATAATTAAGAACTGATTACTCAATAGTATAACAGCTACTTACACAATCCGAAGACACGCCTAGTGTTCTCAAAAGCAAAAACCTTTCTAAAATATCACAAAATCATTTTCTACGAAACTTGTATCTCAGAGGAATTGCCATTTATATAGTTAACCAACAAAATCCAAAAAAGTTTAACAAATTTCAACATTTTGACAAAATAAAGTAAGAACCGCGTTACGTCCAAGAGTATAACAGCTATATAAAAATCGCAAGACAGCCTATGTCCTCACACAAACCTTCTAAAAATCAAAAAGCCCCCTTTTGGGGGTTATATTATCAGAGGAATAGCCTTTATATGCTCGAACCACAAAATCCAAAAAATTTCAAAACTTTTGACAAAAATTAAATTAAGAACCATTTATCCATCAGTACAGACAGCTATACAATTTGAAACCACCCTAGTGTTCTAAACACAAAAACCTTTCTAAAATATCAAAATCATTTTCTAACGACTTGTATTTCAGGAGAATAGGCCATTTATTTTGTTCGAAACAACAAAATCAAAAATTTACAAATTTAACATTTTTGACAAAATAAATTAAGAACCTGTACTCCAAAGTATAACAGCTATTACATATCCGAAGACACCCTAGTAATTCCTCACAAAAACGCTTTCTAAAAATATCAAATACTTTTTTAACGACTTGTATTTCAGGAGGAATCGCCATTTATATGTTCGAACCAAAAACACAAATTTACAAATTTCAACATTTTTGACAAAAATAAATAGAACCTGTATACTACAAAAGTATAACAGCTATTACAAATCCAAAGACACCTAAGTGTTCCTCACACACAAAAACATTTCAAAAAATATCAAAAATCACTTTCCTACGACTTGTATTTCAGGAGAATTTACCATTTATGTTTGAGCCACATAAATCCAAAAATTTCAAAATTCAAAATTTTGACAACAAATAATTAAGAGCCTGTTACTCTAAAAGTATAACAGCTATTTCAAATCCGAAGACACCCTAGTGTTCTTCACACAAAAACCTTTCTAATATAAAAATCACTTTTCCTCGACTTGTATTTCAGGAGGAATAGCCATTTATATGTAACGAACCACAAAGTCCAAAAATTTCCCAAATTTCAAACATTTGACAAATTAAAATTAAGAACCATTTACCCAAGTACAACAGCTATTACAAATTCGAAGACACCCTAGTTTCTCACACAAAAACCCTTCAAAAAATATCAAAATCACTTTTCTAGGACTTATTTCAGGAGGAATAGCATTTATATGTTCGACGAACCACAAAAAATCCAAAATTTACAAATTTCAACATTTGACAAAAATAAATTAAGAACCGTGTTACTCCATAAGTATAACAGCTATTACAAATCCGAAGACACCCTAGTTTCTCACACAAAAAACTTACTAAAATATCAAAATATCACTTTCTACGACTTGTATTTCATGAGAATAGCCATTTATAAATGTCGGTTAACCAAAAAATCCAAATTTCCAATTTCAACATTTTTGCCAAAATTAAATTAAGAACCAGTTACTCAAAGTACACAGCTATTTACAATTCAAGACACATCGATGTTCCTCACACCAATCCCTTTAAACAAAAATCAAAATTCCCTTTTCTACGACTTGTAATTTAGGAGGAATAGCCATTTATATGTTCGAACCACAAAAATCAAAAATTTCCAAAATTAATTTTGACAAAAATAAATTATGAACCTGTTACTCCAAAAGTACACACTATTACACAATTGCGAAGACACGCTAGTGTTCCTCACACAAAAACCTTTCTAAAATTATCAAAATCACTTTTCTACGACTCTGTTATTTCCAGCGAAGATTTCCATTTATATGTTCGAACCACAAAAACCCAAAAATTTACAAATTTCAACATTTGAACAAAATACCATTAAGAACGTTACTCACAAAAGTATACAGTATTACAAATCCTGCGACAGACACCTAGTGTTCCATCCACACAAAACCCTTTCTAAAAAATATCAAAAATCACTTTTCTACGACTTGTATTTCAGGAGGAATGACCATTTTATATGTTGGAGCCACAAAAATCCAAAAATTGTCAAATTTCAACATTTTTGTCAAAAAAATTAAGAAAACAAGTTACTCCAAAAGCTACAACAGCTTATTACCCAATTCGAAGCACACCCTAGGGTTCCTCACACAAAAATCCTTTCAAAAATATCAAAATCAAACTACCCAACGACTTCTATTTCAGGAGGAATAGCCATTTATATGTTCGAGCCACAAAAAAAGTACGATTTTTACCAAATTTCAACATTTTGACAAAATAAAATTAAGGACTGTTACGCCAAAAGTAAAAAGCTATTAAAAATCCGAAGATACTCTAGTGTTCCTCACACAAAACTCTAAAAATATCAAATCATTTTCTACGCCAACTTGTATTTGCAGAGGAATAGCATTTAAGTGTTCGAAACCACAAAATCCAAAAATTTTACAAATATCAAATTTGAAAATAAATTAAGACCTGTGATACTCCAAAGTAAAACGCTTTACAAATTCGAAGACTACCTAGTGTAAGTCTCTCATGTTTGCTAAAAATATGAAAATCACTTTTCTACGACTCTTATTTCAGGAGGAATAGCATTGTATACGTGTTGCGAACCACAAAAATCAAAATTTACAAATTTAACATTTTGACAAAATAAATTAAGAACCTGTTACTACCAAAAGTATACTGCTAGTAGCATTCGAAAGACACCCTAGTGTTCTCACACAAACACCTCTTTCCAAAAATATCAAATCACTTTCTTCGATTGTATTTCAGAGAGGAATAAGCCTTAATATTTTCGAACCCACAAAATCCAAAAATTTTCAAAATTTCAACATTTTGTCAAAAATAAATTAAGAACCAGTTCTTCCAAAAGTATAACAGCTATTAAAATTCGAAGATAGAATAATATTTCTGCAACAAAATCCTTTTCAGAAAATATCAAAATCACTTTTCTACGACTTTTTCAGGAGGAACTAGCCATTTAATAGTACACCAACAAAAATGCCCAAAAATTTACAAATTTTCAACATTTTTGAACAAAATAATACGAACCTGTTACTCCAAAATTATGAACAGCTATTACAAATCCGAAGACACTCTAGTTCCTCACACAAAACGCTTTCTAAAAATTATCTAAAATTGAAAATCATTCAAGTCGGAGAATGTATTACTCTAGCCATTTATATGGTTCGACTCACAAACATCCAAAAAATTTCAAATATAAAATTTGAACAAAAATAAATTAAGAACCTGTTACTCCAAAGTATAACAGGCTATTACAAAACCGAAGACACCCTAGTGTTCCTCACACAAAAACCTTTCTAAAAATATCAAATGCACTTTCTACGACCTTGTATTCAGGAGGAATACTGCCCATTTATATGTCGACCAACAAAAATCCAAAATATTAAAAATTTAAAACATTTTTGCTTAAACAATTAGATAAGAACCTGTTACTCAAAAGTATAACAGCTATGTACAAATCCAAGAACACATAGTATCCTCACACAAAACTTTCTAAAAAATAGCAAATCACTTTTTCTACGCTTGTAATTCAGTAGAATGGAGCCATTAATATGTCGAACCGCACAAAAATCAAAAATTTACAAATTTCAAACACATTTGAGCAAAAAAATAAATTAACAACCTGTTACTCCAAAAGTAAAAACGGCTATTGAAAATCCGAAGACACCCTAGTGTTCCACACACAAAAACCTTTCAAAAAATATCAAAATCACTTTTACGACTTGTATTTCAGGAGGAATTCCATTTATATGTTTGAACCACATAAATCTAAAAATTTCCAAATTTCAACATTTTTGACAAAAATAAATTAAGAACCTGTTTCTAGAAAAGTATAACAGCTATTAAAATCCGAAGACACCCTAAAGTCGGCCTCACACAGGCTTTCTTAAAGAATACAAATCAACTTTTCACGACCTTGTATTTCAGGAGGACAATACGCCATTTATATGTTCGACACCCACAAATAATTCCAAATGTTCCAAATTCAAACATTTGAACAAAAAATACCAATAAGAACCAGTTACATCCAAAAGTACACAGCATTACAAAGTCGAAGACACCCCTAGTGT
The DNA here is from genome assembly GCA_015478945.1 of Trachelipus rathkii. Classification (NCBI taxonomy): domain Eukaryota; kingdom Metazoa; phylum Arthropoda; class Malacostraca; order Isopoda; family Trachelipodidae; genus Trachelipus; species Trachelipus rathkii. Next base: position 5,571 of record JABUQX010042156.1, read on the forward strand.
TCCTCACACAAAATCCTTTTCAAAAAATTCAAAATATTTTAAATGTGAACTTGTATTCAGGAGGAATAGCCATTTAAATGTCGAACCACAAAAATCCAAAAATTTTCAAATTTCAACATTTTGAAAAAAACTTTAAATTAAGAACCTGTTACTCCAAAAGTCTAACACAGCTATTACAATCCGAAGACACCCTGGTGTTCCTCACACAAAAAACCAATCAAAAATATCAAAATACTGTTCTTACGACTTGTAATTTCAGAAAAATCTCCATTGTTTCTGAAATCAATAAATCCAAAAATTTACAAATTTTCCAACATTTTCACAAAAACAATAAATTAGAACTGTCTCCCAAAAGTATAACGCTATTACAATCTCGAAGACACCTCTAGTGTTCCTTCACTTACAAAACCCTTTCTAAAAATATAAAAATCACTTTTCTACGACTTGTCATTCAGAAGGAACGGCCTTTAAATGTTCGACCACAAAATCCAAAAATTTCAAATTTCAACATTTTTGTCAAAAATTAAATTAAGAATCCAGTCTACTCCAAAGTACAACAGCTATTACAAATTCGAAGAACACCTAGCTGTTCCTTCACACAATCCTTCAAAAAATACAAATCACTTTCTTACGACTTGTATTTCACGAGAATAGCCATTTTAATGTTCGAACCACAAAAATCCAAAAATTTTTTCAAATTTCAACATTTTGAACAAAAAATAAAGTTAAGAACTTTACTCCAAAAGTATAACATTTATTACAAATCCGAAGACACTCACTAGTGTTTCCTCACCAACGAACCTTTCAAACAATATCAAAAAATCACTTTTCACGACTTGTATTTCAGGAGGAATTCCCATTTATATGCACACCACAATAAATCCAAATTGCATTATATCTTTACAAAATTATTTAAGGACTTTACTCCAAAAGTATAACAGCTATTACATATCCGAAGACACCCTCGTTCCTAACCCTTCTAAAAATTCAAAATCACTTTTCTACGAACTGTATTTCAGGAGGAATAGCCATTTATATTTTCGAACCACAAAAATCCCAAAAATTTCCAAAATTTCAACATTTTGTCAAAAATAAATTAAGAAGCCTGTTACACAAAAAGTACAACAGCTATTAAAAATTCGAAGACACCCTAGTGTTCCTAACACAAAAACCTTTCAAAAAAAATATCAAAATCACTTTCTGGGACTTGTATTTCAGGAGGAATAGCATTTATATGTTAACCACAAAAATCCAAAAATTGACAAATTTCAACATTTGAAAAAAACTAATTAAGAACCTGTTACTAACACAAAAATATAACACTTCTACAATCCGAAGGTACCCCAAAATTAAATACACAAAAACCTTTCTAAAAATACAAAATCAACTTCCACGACTTGTATTCGAGGAGGAATAAGCCCATTTTTATATGTTCGAACCCACAAAAATTCCAAAAATTTGTTACAAAATATCAAAATTTCTGACAAAAATAAATTAAGAACTGGTTACTCCAAAAGTATAACAGTTATTACAAATCCGAAGACACCTCAGTGTTCCTCACACAACAACCGTTTCTAAAATATCAACAATCACTTTTCTACACTTGTAATTTCAGGAGAATACCATTTATATGTTCGAACACAAAAATCCAAAAAAATTTACAAATTTCAACATTTTGACAAAAATAAATTTAAGAACCTGTTCTCCAAAAGTATAGACAGCTGATTACAATCCGAGACACCCTAGTGCTTTTCCTCAAACACAAAAACCGTTTCAAAAAATATCAAAATCACTTTCTACGACTTGTATTTTCAGGAAGAATAGCCATTTATGCTCGAAGCACAAAACTCCAAAAAATTTCCAAATTTCTAAATTTGACAAAATAAATTCAAGGACTGTTACGCCAAAAGTACAACAGCTATTACAAATTCCGAATACACCCTAGTGTTCCTCACACAAATTCCTTTAAATATCAAAATCAATTTTCTACGACTTGTATTTCAGGAGAATGCCATTTATATTTGATACCCAACAAAAATCCAAAAATCAAATTGCAAGCATTTTTGACAAAAGATAATTTTACAGAACCTGTTACTACTTTACTCAAAAGTATAACCCGCTATTACAAATCCGAAGACCATAGTATTTCCTCACACAAAAACTTTCTATAAAATATCAAAATACTTTCTACGACTTGTATTTCATTAGGAATAGCCATTTATATGTTCGAGACCACAAAATCCAAAAATTTACAAAAGTTCCACATTTGCAAAAATAAATAAAGAACCATGTTACTCCAAAGTATACACAGCTTTAGCAAATCTCGTAGACACCCGTAGTGTTCGCCCTCCACACAAAAACTTTCTAAAAATAATCAAAATCACTTTTCTACGACTTTATTGCAGGAGGAATTTCCATTATATGTTCGAACACATAAACCAAAAATTTCCAAATTTTCAACATTTTGAAAAAAATAAATTAGAAACCTGTTACTCCAAAGTATAACAGCTATTACAAATCCGAAGACACCCTAGTGTTTCCTCACACAAAAACCTTTCTAAAAATATCAAAATCACTTTTCTACCGAAACTTGTACTTTCCAGCAGGAATATCCATTTATATGTTCGAACCACAAACAAATCCAAAAAATTTCCAAATTTCAAAATTTTGACAAAAATAAATTAAGAACCTGTTACTCCAAAAGTATAACAGCTATTACAAATCCGAAGACACCCTAGTGTTCCTCACACAAAAACCTTTCTAAAAATATCAAAATCACTTTTCTACGACTTGTATTTCAGGAGGAATAGCCATTTATATGTACGAACCACAAAAATCTAAAAATTTCCAAATTTCGACAAAAATAAATTAAGAACTGGTTACTCCAAAAGTATAACAGCTATTACAAATCCGAAGACACTATAGTAGTTATTCCTCACACAAAAACCTTTCTAAAAATATCAAAATCCCTTTTCTACGACTTGTACTTCAGGAGTAATAGCCATTTATATGTACGAACCACAAAAATCCAAAAATTTTCAAATTTCAACATTTTGACAAAAATAAATTAAGAACCTGTTACTCCAAAAGTATAACAGCTATTACAAATCCGAAGACACCCTAGTGTTCCTCACACAAAAACCTTTCTAAAAATATCAAAATCACTTTTCTACGACTTGTATTTCAGGAGGAATAGCCATTTATATGTTCGAACCACAAAAATCCAAAAAATTTACAAATTTTATTTCAAAATTTTGAAAAAAAATAAATTAAAAACCTTTTCCCCAAAAAGTAATAACAGCTATTAACAAAATCCGAAGACACCTAGTGTTCCTTAAACACCAAAAACCCTTTCTAAAAATATCAAATCACTTTTCTACGACTTGTACTTCAGGAGTAATAGCCATTTATATGTACGAACCACAAAAATAAATTAAGAACCTGTTACTCCAAAAGTATAACAGCTATTACAAATCCGAAGACACCCTAGTGTTCCTCACACAAAAACCTTTCTAAAAATATCAAAATCACTTTTCTACGACTTGTATTTCAGGAGGAATAGCCATTTATGTACACCACAAATCCAAAATTTCAAATTTCAACATTTTGACAAAAAAAATTAAGAACCTGTTACTCAAAAGTATAAAGCTATTACAAAATCCGAAGACCACCCTAGTGTCTCACACAAAAACCTTCAAAAATATCAAATCATTTTCTACGACTTGTATTCAGGAGAATAGCCATTTTATACTGTACGCCACAAAATGCCAAAAATTTCCAAATTTCAAATTTTTGACAAAAAAAATTTACAATTTTATAAGATGTCTATCATGTGTTACAAATCCGAAGACACCATAGTATTCCTCACACAAAAACCTTTCTAAAAATTTCAAAATCACTTTTCTACGACTTGTATTTCAGGATGAATAGCCATTTATATGTACGAACCACAAAAATCCAAAAATTTAAATTTTCACATTTTTGACAAAAATAATTAAGAACCTGTTACTCCAAAAGGTATAACAGCTATTACAATCCGCGAAGACACCATAGTATTGTGTGCCTGGCACGGAGCAAAAACCTTTTCTGAAGGAGAAATAGGTATACAAAATCACTTTTCGTTTACGACTTGTATTTCAGGAGGAATAGCCATTTATATGTACGAACCACAAAAATCCAAAAATTTCCAAATTCCAAAATTTTGACAAAAATAAATTAAGAACTGGTTACTCCAAAAGTATAACAGCTATTACAAATCCGAAGACACCCTAGTGTTCCTGGAGGAACACAAAACCTTTCTAAAAATATCAAAATCACTTTTCTACGACTTGTATTTCAGGAGGAATAGCCATTTATATGTTCGAACCACAAAAATCCAAAAAATTTCAAATTTCAACATTTTAACAAAAATAAATTAGAACCTGTTACTCAAAGTATAACGCTATTACAAATCCGAAGACACCATATTATTCCTCACACAAAAACCTTTCAAAAAATATCAAAATCACTTTTCTACGACTTGTATTTCAGGAGGAATAGCCATTTATATGTTCGAACCACAAAAATCCAAAAATTTACAAATTTCAACATTTTGACAAAAATCAATTAAGAACCTGTTACTCCAAAAGTATAACAGCTATTACAAATCCGAAGACACCATAGTATTCCTCACACAAAAACCTTTCAAAAAATATCAAAATCACTTTTCTACGACTTGTATTTCAGGAAGAATAGCCATTTATATGTTCGAACCACAAAAATCCAAAAATTTCCAAATTTCAAAATTTTGACAAAAATAAATTAAGAACTGGTTACTCCAAAAGTATAACAGCTATTACAAATCCGAAGACACCATAGTATTCCTCACACAAAAACCTTTCAAAAAATATCAAAATAACTTTTCTACGACTTGTATTTCAGGAGGAATAGCCATTTATATGTTCGAACCACAAAAATCCAAAAATTTACAAATTTCAACATTTTGACAAAAATAAATTAAGAACCTGTTACTCCAAAAGTATAACAGCTATTACAAATCCGAAGACACCATAGTATTCCTCACACAAAAACCTTTCTAAAAATATCAAAATCACTTTTAGGAACCCTTTTTTGGTTTTTTTTTATTTTTCCCCCCCCAGAAGAAATAGCCATTTATATGTTCGAACCACAAAAATTCAAAATTTACAAATTTCAACATTTTGACAAAATAAATTAAGAACCTGTTACTCAAAAAGATACACAGCCTACTACAAATTCCGAAGACCTTTTATTTTTTCCACAAAAAAAACCTTCTAAAAAATATAAATATCCCTTTTATACGCTTTGTATTTCAGGAGGAATAGCCATTTATATGTTCGAACCACAAAAATCCAAAAATTTCAAAATTTTGACAAAAATAAATTAAGAACCTGTTACTCCAAAAGTATAACAGCTATTACAAATCCGAAGACACCCTAGTGTTCCTCACACAAACACCTTTCTAAAAATATCCAAATCACTTTTCTACGACTTGTATATTCAGGAGGAATAGCCATTTATATGTACGACCACAAAATCAAAAAATTTCAAAATTTCAAAAAAATTTTTGACAAAAATAAATTAAAGACCTGTTACTCCAAAAGTATAACAGCTATTACAAATCCGAAGACACCATAGTATTCCTCACACAAAAACCTTTCAAAAAATATCAAAATCACTTTTCTACGACTTGTATTTCAGTAGGAATAGCCATTTATATGTTCGAACCCCAAAATCCAAAAATTTACCAACCCATTTCAACATTGACAAAATAAATTAAGCAAACCTGTTAACTCAAAAGTATAACAGCTTTCAAATCCGAAGACACCATAGTATTCCTTCACACAAAAACCTTTCAAAAAATATCAAAATCACTTTTCTACGACTTGTATTTCAGGAAGAATAGCCATTTATATGTTCGAACCACAAAAATCCAAAAATTTCCAAATTTCAAAATTTTGACAAAAAAAAATTAAGAACCTGTTACTCCAAAAGTATAACAGCTATTACAAATCCGAAGACACCCTAGTGTTCCTCACACAAAAACCTTTCTAAAAATATCAAAATCACTTTTCCAATTGTATTTCAGGAGGAATAGCCATTTATATGTACACCACAAAAATCCAAAAATTTCAAAATTTCAACATTTTGACAAACACAATCAATTAAAGAACCTGTTACTCTAGAAGTATAACAGCTTTTACAAATCCGAAGACACCATAGTATTCCTCACACAACAGCCTTTCAAAAAATATCAAAATCACTTTCTACGACTTGTATTTCAGGATTAAATAGCCATTTATATTTCGAACCAGCAAAAAATCCAAAATTACAAATTTCACATTTTGACAAAAAAATTAAGAACTGTTACTATCCAAAGTATAACAGCTATTACAATACCGAAGACACCATAGTATTCTCACACAAAAACCTTTCTAAAAATAATCAAAAATCACTTTTCCTACGACATAAGGAAAAAACTTACGCAACCTTCATTTAATATGTTCGAACACAAAATCCAAAAATTACAAATTTCAACATTTTGACAAAATAAATTAAGAACCTGTTCTCCAAAATAATAACAGCTATTACAAATCCGAAGACACTTTAGACCATAGTATTCCTCACACAAAAACCTTTCTAAAAATATCAAAATCACTTTTCTACGACTTGTATTTCAGGAGGAATAGCCATTTATATGTACGAACCACAAAAATCCAAAAATTTCCAAATTTCAAAATTTTGACAAAAATAAATTAAGAACTGGTTACTCCAAAAGTATAACAGCTATTACAAATCCGAAGACACCCTAGTGTTCCTCACACAAAAACCTTCTAAAAAAAATTTGAACAATTTTTTTTTTACGACCTTCACTTCAGGCGCACTAGCCACTTATATTCCACAAAAATCTAAAAATTTCCAAATTTCGACAAAAATAAATTAAGAACTGGTTACTCCAAAAGTATAACAGCTATTACAAATCCGAAGACACCCTAGTGTTCCTCACACAAAAACCTTTCTAAAAATATCAAAATCACTTTTCTACGACTTGTATTTCAGGAGGAATAGCCATTTATATGTACAAACCACAAAATCCAAAAAATTTTCAAATTTCATCCAACAATTTTGACAAACAATAAATTAAGAACCTGTAACTCCAAAAGTATAACCGGCTATTAACAAATCCGAAACACCCTAGTGTTCTCACACAAAAACCTTTCAAAAAATATCAAAATCACTTTTCTACGACTTGTATTTCAGGAGGAATAGCCATTTATATGTTCGAACCACAAAAATCCAAAAATTTCCAAATTTCAACATTTTGACAAAAATAAATTTCAAGACCACTGGTTACCTCCAAAAGTATAACAGCTATTACAAATCCGAAGACACCAAGTATTCCTCACACAAAAACCTTTCAAAAACATATCAAAATCCTTTTTCTAACGACTTGTAATTCTCAGGATTAATAGCCATTTAATATGTTCGAACCCAAAAAATCCAAAATTTACAAATTTCAAAATTTGACAAAAATAAATTAAGAACCTGTTACTCCAAAAGTATAACAGCTATTACAAATCCGAAGACACCATAGTATTCCTCACACAAAAACCTTTCAAAAAATATCAAAATCACTTTTCTACGACTTGTATGTAGAGGAATAACCATTTATATGTCGAACCACAAATCCAAAAAATTACAAATTTCAAACATTTTGACAAAAATAAATTAGAAACCTGTTACTCCAAATGTATAACAGCTATTAACAAATCGTCGAAGACACTCATAGTATTCCCTCCACAAAAACCTTTCTAAAAACATAAAAATCACTTTTCTACGATTGTATTTTCAGGCCGGAATAGCCATTTATATGTACGAAAACCACAAAATCCAAAAATTTCCAAATTTCAAAATTTTGACAAAAAAATTAAGATGGTTACTCAAAAGTAATAACAGCATTACAAATCCGCAAGACACCGCTAGTGTTCCTCAAACAAAAACCTTTCTAAAAATATCAAAATCACTTTTCTACGACTTGTATTTCAGGAGGAATAGCCATTTATATGTACGAACCACAAAAATCCAAAAAATTTCAAATTTCAACATTTTGACAAAAATAAATTAAGAACCTGTTACTCCAAAAGTATAACAGCTATTACAAATCCGAAGACACCATAGTATTCCTCACAAAAAAACTTTTCAAAAAAAATATCAAAATCACTTTCTACGACTTGTATTTCAGGAGGAATAGCCATTTATATGTTCGAACCACAAAAATCCAAAAATTTACCAAATTTCAACATTTTGACAAAAAATAAATAAAGAACCTGTTACTCCAAAACTATAATACAGCTAATACAAATCCGAAGACACCATAGTATTCCCTCACACAAATTCTTAAAATATCAAAATCCCTTTTCTACGACTTGTATTTCAGAAGGAATGAATAGCCCATTTATATGTTCGAACCAAAAAAATCCAAAAAATTCCAATATTCAAAATTTTGACAAAAAAATAAATTAAGAACCTGTTACTCCAAAAGTATAACAGCTATTACAAATCCGAAGACACCATAGTATTCCTCACACAAAAACATTTCAAAAAATATCAAAATCACTTTTCTACGACTTGTATTTCAGGAAGAATAGCCATTTATATGTCGAACCACAAAAAATCCAAAAATTTACAATTTTCAAAATTTTTGACAAAAAAAAATTAAAAAAGGGCTGTTACTCCAAAAGTATAACAGCTATTACAAATCCGAAGGCACCAGTGTTCCTCACACAAAAACTTTCTAAAAATATCAAAAATCACTTTTCTACTACTTGTATTTCAGGAGAATAGCCATTTAATATGTATGATTGAACCACAAAATCCAAAAATTTCCAAATTTCCAAATTTTGACACAAAAATAAATTAAGAACTGGTTACTCCAAGTATAACAGCTATTACAAATCCAAGAAGACACCCTAGTGTTCCTCACACAAAAAACCTTTCTAAAAAATCAAAACCACTTTTCTACGACTTGTATTTCAGGAAGGAATAGCCCATTTATATGTTCGAACCACAAAAATCTAAAAATTTTCCAAAATTTCGACAAAAATAATTCAAGAACTGGTTACGCCAAAGTATAAAGCTATTTACAAATCGCGAAGACACCCTAGTGTCCCACAACAAAAACCTTTTTAAAATATCAAAATCACTTTTTCCTACGACTTGTTATTTCAAGAGGAATGCCATTTATTATGCTACGAACCACAAAAAATCCAAAAATTTCAAACTTCAACATTTTGACAAAAATAAATAAGGAACCTGTTACTCCAAATATAACAGCTATAACAATCCGAAGACACCATAGTATTCTTCACACAAAAACCTTTCAAAAATATCAAAATCACTTTCTACGACTTGTATTTCAGAGGTAATCCATTTATATATGTTCGAACCACAAAATCCAAATTTACAAATTTCAACATTTTGACAAAAATAAATTAAGAACCTGTTACCCCAAAGTATAACAGCTATTACAAAATCCGAAGACACCATAGTAATCCTCACACAAAACCTTTCTAAAAATACAAAATCACTTTTCTACGACGCTTGTATTTCAGGATTAATAGCCATTTATATTTTCAACCACAAAAATCCAAAAATTTACAAATTTCAACATTTTTGCAAAAATAAATTAAGAACCTGTTACTCCAAAAGTATAACAGCTATTACAAATACGAAGACACCCTAGTGTTCCTCACACAAAAACCTTTCTAAAATATCAAAATCACTTTTCTACGACTTGTATTTCAGGAGGAATAGCCATTTATATGTTCGAACCACAAAAATCCAAAAATTTACAAATTTCAACATTTTGACAAAAAAAAATTAAAACAACCTGTTACTCCAAAAGTATAACAGCTATTACAAATCGAAAGACACCATAAGAATTCCTCACACAAAAACCTTTTCGTAAAAATATCAAAATCACTTTTTCTACGACTTGATTTCAGTAGGAAATAGCCATTTAATATGTCGAACGCACAAAAATCCAAAAATTACAAATTTAAAAAAAAATTTGACAAAAATAAATTAAGAACCTGTTACTCCAAAAGTATAACAGCTATTACAAATCCGAAGACACCATAGTATTCCTCACACAAAAACCTTTCTACA
>JABUQX010042157.1:0-16307 GCA_015478945.1 Trachelipus rathkii
AGATTTAAATAATCAATGTATTTTGAATTTTTTACTTAACATAGACAGAACAAGTTTTTAGCAACTGAAAAAGTTTCCACCTTTAGTCTCAAGTTTTTGAAATTAAAGGTTTCTCCTGATTACCTTTGGCTTCACCTTTCTTTTTAACAATTGAGCGCAAGTCTGGATGATATGCGTTTTAAAATGTCGCATTAATTTAAAGGATCCAATAGAATGTATTGTGACCTCACATGAGTAAACTTGCAGTAGGTAGCATCTCTTTTGTGCATGATCCGAACTGACTGTTCAAATCAACTGTGTTAACTATTTTCATATTGACAGAATGAAATGTATTTTTAATCATCAGAGTGAGTAATATATCAAATACATGAGGTGTTTTCCAGATTTTGGTTTACTTGACATGATTTTCTAAGGATATTAAACTTAATTAATTAAATTTATCTATAGAAGTACCGAACCTTTTTTTATTATTGAATAATAAATATACATAAGCAAATTTTTCTGGAAAAAAGAGATATATATATCATATAATATATATAATATATATATATTATATATATATATATATATATATATATATATATATATATAATATATATATATATATATATATATATTATATATATATATATATGTATATATATATATATATATTATAATATATTTATATTATATAATTATATATATATATATATATATTATATATATATAATATATAATATATATAATATAATATATATAATATATATATATAATTAATATATATATATACTATATATATATAATATATAATATATATATATATATCTATATTATATAATATATAATGTATATATATAATATATATATATATATATATATATATATGAATATATATATATATAATATATATATATATATATACTATATATATACTATATATTATATATATATATATATATATATATTATAATATATATATAACAACTTTTAGTAATAAAATTAAATAATTACTGTAATCTTTGTATTTTACACGGACGCCCGGAGCAGCCTCTTTTTTATTGCGGCTCCAACTCCGGCTCCCGGCTCCAGGTTCCCCTAAAAATTTCGCCTCCGACTCCGGCTCCGGCTCCGGCTCCAGATCCCCCCAAAATTTCGCCTCCGGCTCCCGGCTCCAGTCCCTCAAAAAGTTTCGCCTCCGCCTCCGGCTCCGGCCTCCACCCAAAAACCTTGCGGCTCCGCGGCTCCGGCTCCCGGCTCCGGCTCCGGCTCCGAAAGCCCTGCTCTAAGCTCTGTTTTCATTCTTTTCGCCGATGACTCAATACTGTTCGTTCTCTCCACTCATTTTCAAATTTTGTTCCCACCCATCTTTTTCATTAGAAATTTTTCCTACTGAAAATCACAGCAACCTGTGAAATTCAATTCTATGGTAACTAAACTTCTTTACAGCTCCCCAACTTTTCTTTCTCTAAAGTCTCACCTTTGAGAAACATAAACATTCTTGATTTCAACATAAACAACAAATTGTGTTGGAATTTCACCATCACAACGGTTGCTAAGGTGAGTCTCAAAGAAGCTGAAACAGTTCTATTCAGAGGGCAGGACTTTTTTTTCTGCACAGCTACCCAAGTTTTATACAGGTCCCTTAAATCTGGCTTTGTTTGGAGTAGTGTCTAGTTTCTTTTTGGGGGCTCCGACCTCAACCCTTCTTTGATATGATTAGAGTCAGTCCCCTAAGGGACTAATAAAACTATCTAGACCCCTTTACTATATTAAGGGTGAAGTTTGGCACGACCGTTATTTTTCTTTGTCTATAGGTACTACAAAAACGGTAAATTACGTGCTAGAGAGCGTTTGGATCTCTTTCACTAGTACAGAATCATTCGTCGCCCTCGTGCCACATGGGTTTGATTTGCTCTGCATTAATTTGCGTCGGACTAAAGAACTCAAGGGTCGTTTGCAGTGCCTCTTCCCTTTCCAAGCCACTTCCATGCTCTTTTAAATCTTTCTCTCTTTAATAACGCCCATGTATGCGTCTCCTGAGAAATTTGTCTTAGGTTTCGGCTTGGAAAATGGTTTTGGCTCCCCAGTATATTATATTATGCCTCCTATTTGAGAAAGGACCGTGCCCGTAGTGGTGACAATCTCTAAAAAAAATTTATACCATATATATATATATATATTAATATTATATATATATATATAATATATATATATATATATATATATATCATTAATAATATATATATATATAAATATAGTATATATATAATATATATATATATAATTATATATAATATAGTATTTTTATATATTTTATATTATTTTATATATATTTTTATAATAATAATATATATATATACATATATATAATATATATAATATATTATATATATATATATATATATTATATATATAATATATATATACTATATATACTATATATATATATATGCACCTATGAAACTATAAGGTCATAATATATATATATATATATAATATATATATATATTATATATATATATATATATAATATATATATATATATTATATATAATATATATATATATATATATATAAGTAGATGCTACATATATTTGAGGAAATTAATAAGTTCAAAACAACGCCACAAGTAGCAAAAAAAAATTTTTATTTATAATTAAAAATTTTTTGCTACCATTTGTTTTTTAACTATAATATATTTATATATATATATATAGTATATATATATTATATACTATATAATATATATAATATATATATATATATATATATATATATATATATATATGTAATATATAATAATATAATTAATATAATATATAGTATAATATATATATAATATATAGTGATATATTATCTATATATATATAATATATATATATATATAATATATATATATATATAATATATATATATATATATATATATATAATATATATGATATATATATTATAGTTATATATATTATATATATATATATATATATATATATATATATATATATATATAAATATAGTATATATATTACTATTATATATATATAGATATATAGTTCGACCGGTATGAAGTGTCTTCAGATATTATGAAATATTTGGAAAATAAAAAAAAAATATGTTTTTGTTTTTCAGAATAAGAAATACGACTGTTTATTTAGAAGTTACTTTATGATGTTACACTTTATTTTTAGATTTAATTTCTAGAGATTTTGTATAATAAAAATTTTCAATATTCTCAAAACTTAAAAAAGCCGGCGATCTAATAATATATATATATATATATATATATATATATATATATAATATATCATATAAAATTTTATATTATATATATATATATGCATATAAATATATATATATATATATATATATATATATAGAGAGAGAGAGAGAGAGAGAGAGAGAGAGAGAGAGAGAGAGAGAGGAGAGAGAGAGAGAGAGATAGATAGATAGATAGATAGATAGATAGGACCTTATTAGTTTCATGGTGCATATAAATATATTTGTTTTTCACTTTTTTTCCAAATATTATTAGTATATGATACTAGCAATTAATTAAGATGGGAACGAGAAAGATACGAAATATTAAAATATTAAAAATTATTTAATAAGGTAAGCAAAAACGCATTTCAGTGTTAAAACGTGAAAGAATTTGAGGTTAGGTAAAAAATAATGTTTAGAGGAAAAATTCGTTGCTTTTTGATTTTTTTCTCATATATTGATTCTGTGTAAAATTAAAAATACTTATCATAACCTGAACTAGAATACCGTAAAAAAAAAACTAACCTACATGGATCGACGATGCAGTAAACTTATACCTAAATTAGATGGTTTTACTTTGCCGCAATATTTTTTCTCATGTTAACTGGTTCTTCTAAATAAGATTTTTTGCATTTACGGAGTCTTCTCGCTTCTTGGTAGAAGCCAAACGTACGATGCTTAAAAAAGTACGATTTTATTAAATAATTACTTTTTTTTTTGTACTTAAAACTTATTGATCATGTTTATTCCCTCTGAAATTTATTGTTGGTATCATGCAATAATAATATATGAAAAATAAAATAAAAATAAACCTAAATTCTCTGAACCATAAAACCTATGAGGACCTACAATTATATATATATATATATATATATATATAATATATATATATATATATATATATATATTATTATCTTTATATACTTACATATATATATATGAACTTTGTCCTTTAAAAGGATGTTAACCGATATATATCGAACGAGCGATGTAATCGATTTTTTTCGATTTTCAAGGCAATAGAGCGTGAGGGTTGACGAAAAAAGTTTTTTTTTTTTTTTTTAACATAAAAGGAAATACCCAAGATTAAATCGCCAAGATGGAAAGAGTCAGGGTCTCTCGGCCTCAGAGGGGGACGACGGGGGGGACTTCGTCCCCCCCTCTTTCCCACCGTCGGCTCGAGCGCCCTTAAAAAAAAAAAAAAATTAAAAACAAAAATTAACAATAAAATTAACATGATAAAATAAAGCAACATGTGGGCAACTCCTTTCTCTTTCTTCTATTGGAGTTTAAGTTAACACGTCACAGTGCATGGTTAGACGATTAGTGGTTCAGCGATATTTCGATATCTGTCTTTTTATATTGTTAACATCCTTTTAAAGGAAAGTGCCCTATACACACCATATATTATATATATATATTATATATATATATATCTATATATATATATATATATATATATATATATATATATATATATATAATCATATATAATATGGGTAGGTTTAGATAAGGTTAAGTTAGATTACATTGGTTATTATATAATACGTTATTTTATGTCGATAAAGTTACACAACGTTCATTACCCCGCGAGAAAGGTTAGGTTAGGTCACAATACGCTATTTTACTTAAATATCGATAAAGTTACGTAACGTTCATTACCTCGCGAATATAGTTATTTATAATCAACTGTAAAATGAAACGAGATAAATATCTGTTTCTCAAAAAAATTTACCTTAAGGTTACTCGTAGTCAACAATATATCAACAGAAATAATTTTCTATTAGAGACAATTTCGAAAATCTCATGCAACGCCCTTATCCACAGATTAAACCAGCTAAATTGCGGTATCTAATTCAGTTTAATTAGTCGTGTAAGTTAGAAATTAAATTTAATTGACATTTTCATAAATAATTAATATTGCACGAATACATACATTCACTTTGAAAACTCTCAACATTAATAAGGGGAGACTTCATAACTAGACCCCCCCCCTACTTTTTGAAAGCAAAATCAAAATTTTCACTTTTTTTTTTAATTATCTAAATTAGTAGAAAAATTCCTCTTGAACATCATGGTGTAATTATTTTTTAAAAATTCTAAATAGCTTTTTAGATACAGAAATTATTTTAGAGATAGGTGTCGAACTAAAATATTTCAATTCCAGTCAAAAATTGCTCCAGTTTAGGATGAAAAATGTTTTATTTTATAATTATAGAAAAACTAATTTTTTTTTCATATTCTTAGCCTCTAGCCAATTCTTCGGATTTTACTAAGTCAAATAAATGAAGCCGGAGCCGGAGCTGCAGCCTGGGTATATTTTTTTCATGAAATAATTTTTTTTAGATGAAAAATTTATTGGCAGAAGATGTGCTGAACAATTTTTCAAATAGTACAGAATCCTTAGTTGGATCCGGATCCCGGATCCGGATCCGAATCGAGCTGGAGTCGAAGTCGAGCCGGAGCCGGAGTTAAAGGATTTTATTTCGAAGAATATTTTTTTTTAGAAGATTCGTGCAAAACAATTTTCAAATAGTGCGAAAACTTAGTGGGATACGGATTGGTGGAGCAAAATTTTGAGCTGGAGCCAAAGCCGGAGCCGAGAGCCGGAGCCGGAGCCGGAGCCGGAGCCGGAGCCGGAGCCGGATCCTGGGTATGATTTTTTTCTAAAAATATATTTTTAGGTGAAAAATTTAATGCCAGAGTATGATTTTTTTCGAAAAATACTTTTTTTAGGTGAAAATTTTATTGAAAGAGAACGTGCTGAACAATTTTCAATAGTGTCAGAAACCTTTAGTCGGATCCGGAGCCGGAGCCCGGAGCCAGAGCCGGATCCCTGGGTATGATATTAATTAAAAAAATATCATTTTTAGGTGAAAATTTTAATTGCCAGAAGAACGTACTAAAAAATTTTTCAAAAATAGTTCAGAACCTTAGTCAGATCCGAAGCCGAAAGTGAAGTCTGAGCCTGAAGTAGGAGCCGGAGCTGGAGTCAGAGCCGGAGCCTGGGTATGATTTTTTCAAAAAAAATATTTTTTTAGCTGAAAAATTTAATGCCAGAAACGACTGAACAAAAATTTCATAGTGCACAAACCTCTTGTTGGGTCCCGGATCCGGATCCAGATTCGGAGCCTAATCCTTGGAATAAATTTTTTCAAGAGATAATTTTCTTAACATGAATAATTTTTCAGAAGACTTGCTGAACAATTTTCAAATAGTGCATAATCCTTAATCGGACCGGATTCGGAGTCGAAGGTCGAGTCCGGAGGCCGGAGTATGATTTTTTTCGATTTTTTTTTTTTTTTTTTTTTTTTGTGAAAAAAATTATTGATAGAAGAAGTGCTGAACAATTTCAAATAGTGCAGAAAACCTTAGTCATATCCGAAGCCGAAGCCGAACTCCGAGCCGGTCTCGGAAGCCGGAAAGCCGGAAAGCCGGATCCTGGGTATTAATTTCTTTCAAAAAAATATTCTTTTTAGGCGAAAAAATGTATTGCCAGAAGACGTGCTGAACAATTTTTCAAATAGTAACAGAAACTTTAGTCGGATCCGGAAAGCCAAGATCCGGAGCCAACCCGGACCGGGCCCCTGGGTAATGCATTTTTTTTTTTTAAGAAATATTTTTTAGGTGAAAAAATTTTTTTTTGAAATGAAGATTTGGACTCAATTTTCTAAAATGCAGGAACCTTTGATGGATCCAGGAGCAGGATCCGGAGTCGGATCGGGAGCCGGATATGCAGAAAATTTTTCAAGAAATTATTTTTTAGTTTGAAATGTATTGCCCAGAAGAATTGCTGACTATCTTCAAATAGCTCAAAACCTTAGTTCGGATCCGGAGCCGGAGTCGGAACCGGAGCCGAGTTAGAGCCGGAATCCTGTTTATAAATTTTTCCAAGAATATTTTTTTAGATGAAAAATTGGCCGAAAGACGTGCTGAACAATGTTCAAATAGTGCAGAAACCTTAGTTGATCCGGATCCGGAGTCGTGAAACCAGAGCCGGATTCTGGGGTATATTTTGTCCTATAAAATATTTTTTTTTGGTGAAAAGTTTAATTGCCAGAAGACGTGCAAACATTTTCAAATAGTGCAGATACCTTAGTCGGATCCGAGGCGCCGGATCTTGGAGCCCGCAGCCCAGAGTATGAAAACGGCACCGGCTTCTGGCTAATTTTTTTTCAAAAAATATTTGTTTAGGTGAAAAATTTATTCCCAGAAAGTACTGCACAATTCTCAAACCAGTGCAGAAACCTTAGTCGGAGTTTGGAGCCGGAGACGGAGAAAAATAATTATTATTTTTCTTTTTGGTTGTAAAAGAAATATATCAAAGACTTGAATTGATTCAATTGAAAAAGAATATATATTAAGTATATATATATATATATATATATATATATATATATTATATATATATAATATATATATATATATATATATATATATCATATAGTAATATATAATATATAGATATTATAATATTAATATATATATATAATATATATATATATTATAATATGGTAGGGGGTTTATGAAAGAATCAGAGGTGGGGTGGAAGGTAGCAAGGGATGTGTTAGAGTGATGGAGAATGGAGAGGAGGGGAGGGTGCCCTACCTATTATATGCGATGATTTGTTTAGTGTGGCGAATTCTGAAAAGCTTTGAGGGGATTTAAGTAGAGAGAGATTTGGGCAAGGTGTGTAAAAAGGAGGGGTTTGAAAGTAAACGTAGAATAGAGTAAGGTTTTGTGGGTTTGAGTGAGGATAGTTCTCTGTGTAAAGTTATGTTAGAGGTGAGCAGCTGGGAACTAATGTCTGAGTTCAAATATTTAGGGTAATATGGTGGATGAAAAGCGAAGGATGATGCAGAATGTAGTAATTGAAAGTTGTGAATGTAAGGAAGATGGCTGGTGCAAATAAATAAATCTTAAGTGGATGCAAAGGGAATAAGTCCCTTGAGTGTGCTAGGGTCTTACATGACGGTATGCTATTACCTGTGCTAATGTATGTATAGTAGTGAATGGAATAAGAGGTACAGATAATAAAGTATAGAATTAAAAATTTCTGCTGGGGCTACACGGCATTTTGAATGGGTTGCACCTGGGTTAACAGGAGCAACCAAAACCAAAGTCAAGTCACGTCCGACAATGGGCAACAAAGATGCTTGTTTTGAAGATAAATTGCAAATAATAAAGAAACGATGAAAAATTTACTCGCGAAAGGACTCGAAAACCATCGCAACAGCGTCGCCGTTAGACAATGCACAAAGGAGGCTCTACCACTAGTCGATCCGCCTCCCTCCCCAGAAAAAGAAGTATCTCGGAAACAGTTTTTCAAAGTCATCCTAGCTTCGAAATATCCCTCTTTTGGGCTTTTGAAACGGTATTATTAAATCCATAGAAAGGGTGCTTTTAACCCCCTACTGGGCTACACAGCATTCTGCGTTTGCTCCCGTGTAACAGGAGCAACCAACCAAAAGTCCAGGCTATGCCGACATGGAAACATCCTTCCTTGTTGCGATAAATTTGCAATAATAAGACGAAGAAAAATTTTCCTCGCGCCAGGACTCGGAAACCGATCAACCAACGCTCATCACCGTTAGACAATGTACAGGAAGTTTCCACCACTAGTCCAATCGCGACACACAAAAAATAAGGACTCTTTACAGTTTTCAAAGTTTCCTCTCGATATCCACTGCTTTGAAACTCGATAATTATTTAAATCCATAAAGGGTGGTTGGAATTCTTGCTGGGGCTACCATGGTAATTCTTCTGGGTGCTCCTGGTTACGGAGGCAACCGACAAAAGTCAAAAGAAAACGCCAATATGGGCACAGCATGCTTGTTGCGACAAATTTGCAAAAAAATAAGACAAAAGAAAAATTTCACCTCGCACCAGGACTCGAACCATCGACAACAGCGTAGCCGTTAGACAATGTACAGGAAGGTCTCTACACTATTGCGATCCGCCTCCCCCAGAAAAAGAAGCATCTTTGGAAGTTTTCAAATTTCTTGGCTTCGATTTATCAACTGCTTTGGAAATCGATATTATATTCAAATCATAAGAAGGGTGGTTGGAAACCCACCTGCTGGGGCAAACGGCATTCCCTGCTAGTTTGCTCCCATGTTACAGTAGCAACCAACCAATATGGGCACAACATGCTTGTTGCGACAAATTTGCATTAAATAAAGAACGAAAGAAAAATTTCACTCGCGCCAGGAGTCGAGAAATCGACAACAGCGTTGCTGTAGAGATTGTTCCATAGGTTAACACTAGTGCAGATCCAAACACACCCAGAAAAAAGTTTTCGCTAACAGTTTTTTTAAGTTTCTGCTTCATTTTCACTGCTTTGAAACTCGATACTTATTAAGAATCCAGGAGGCTCTACAACTAGTCCGATCCGCCTCCTTAGAAAAAGAACGCATCCTCGAAGTTTTTTAATCCTTCCTGCTTCAATATCACTGCCTTGAAACTCGACACTTACTTAAATTCACAGAAGGGTGATTGGAATCTTACTGCTTGGGGCTACACGCAATTCTTCTTGGGGTGCTCCCTGGGTTAAGGAGCAACGACCAAAGTCAAGGAACGCCGACATCCGCACATGATGCTTGTTGCGACAAATTGTGCCATAATAAGACGAAAAAAAAAAAATTCTCTCAGGCAGACAGGCTTCGAACCATCGAAAAACTGCGTCGCCCGGTTAGACCAATGTAGAGGTGGCTTTACCACTAGTCCGATCAACCTCCCCAGAAAAAGAAGATCTCGGAAAGTTTTCAAAAAATCTCCTGCTCGATATCAATTTGCTTTGAAGCTCCCAAATACTTATTAAAATCCACAGAAGGATGGTTAGAACCCCTGCTGGAGCTACTCGGTATTCTTTCAGGGGTGTTTCAATGTGTTCAGGAGCACCGAACCAAAGTCACGGAAACGCTCGACCATGCGCAACAATATTGCTTCTACGAAAATTTGCAATAAAAGACGAAAAAAAAATTTCACTCGCACCAAAGGACTCGAACCCATCGACACAGCGTCCAACGTTGACAATGTACAGGAAGGCTCTACCACTAGTCTGATGCGCCCTCCCCAAAAAAAAGAAGGCATCTCGGAAGTTTTAAATCTCCTGCTTCGATATCCACTGCTTTGAAACTCGCTACATATTAAACCACAGAAAGGTGGTTGGAACCCCCTCTGGGGCACACGGCATTTTTCAGGGTGCTCATGGGTTACAAGAAGCAACCGACCAAAGTCAACGAGATCACCGACATGCGCACAACATGCTCGTTGCCAGAGAAAAATTTTGCAATAATAAGACAAAAAATTTCAACTCGCTAAACACAGGACACGAAACCAATCGACAAGAGCGTCGTGTTAGACAATGTACAGGATATCTTTACCTACTAAGTCGATCTGCCTCATCCAAAAAAGAAGAACATCTCGGAAACGTTTTCAAAGTCACACTGCTTCGAGACATCCACTGCTTTGATAACGGTCTTATTTAAATCCAAAATAGAAGAGTTGCTTGGAATCTATATATATAATAATATATATATATATATATATATATATATATAAATATATATATATATATATATATATATATATATATATATATATATATTATATATATATATATATATATATATATATATATATATATATATATACTATAATATATAATATATATATATATATATATAAATATATATATATATTATATATTAATATATATATATATTATATATATATATATATATATATGAGAACTAAAGTTTTTTTTTTTTTTTTTTTGCCGTTCTTAAAAATGAAAATTTTCCAAATGTTTTTTGTGTTTTTCTAGCATTTTATTTTTTTTTTGGAGATAATAAAAAAAAAAAATTTCATTAAAAAAAAAAAAACTGAACAGGCCTCATTTTCTTCAAATTTAGTACCAAGCTCACATATAACGAGTAAAAACAAACTACGTTATATTAAATATTTTGGGTAGAACGTAGGGTGGGTGCGGCCCATGGTTGACCTAATTCTCCGTGCAAAAATTTAGAATGTAGTTTTCAAGAGAATTTGTTAAAAAGTTGTATTGAGTTGCAAATTTTCAAATAAGGTGTCTTGTCTAACTAAAACTTATTACCACACTAAATTGGAGTATTTTAGGGCAAAAAAAAAAAAAATTGAATTATCTTGAAAATTAAAGATTTTATGGCCGTTTTTGTGGAAATTCAAAAAAAAAAAAAAATCCTCTCTTCACCCTAAAACGGTTCAAAAAAAAAAAGTTTTTTTTATTTGTTTTTTTCATAAAATTAAAGATATCATAGTTGTTCTTGAAAAAAACATTTACTTTTATTGGTTTGAACAGTTGAGATTTTGCTATGAAGTCTCCCCTTAACTGATCACATTTTATTTTTCTTAAACAAACCTTTAGGTTTCTGTCATATATTCAAAAACAAATGTCGTGCTTCATTTTCTTTACTTTTCTTCAAACACAATATGGGTAACTTTTAAATAATGTCTAATTACTTCATTATATAAAAGTTCCATTTTATTTTTGCGATGCATTTATATTTCTTTTTCTGTTTAATTCTAAATTGTTTAAATTTTTAGTAAAACTGTTCTTTCAAGAAAATAAAAAAAAATATTCGTTAAAAATACCCTAAAACAAAATTTCTTTCTCAATCTCACATTTTCTTTACATTTTTTGGCCAAACTTTCCAAAGCCCTTTAGTTAAAATAAAATAAATTATAAAAAAAATTAACATATTTTCTACCCTTATTTTCATACCCAAATGAGAGCATGTTTTTCGTATAATTTACACTTACCTTTACATTTGACACTCATCCAATAACATTCTTACAATTATAACTAACTCAACGAGTTCACTTTATATTCGTTAAGATTTGACTTCGTAAAGTTATCGTACACTTTATAAAAGGTATACTTTATATTTTTTATTTATAACATTTTAATTAAAATAACTTTTTCTTTAATAAAATTTTACCACAATTCCAAATATGTTATTTGTTTCGTGGTACACCACGTACTTTTTACGATATCATGCGAGGGCTTTGGTAAGTTTCACCCATTTTTTCTATAAATGATCTTTTTAGTTTTTTTAAAAAAAAAACATTTTAACATTTCAAACTATTGAATTCTGTTCGCTACCACTTAAATTATTTGTTTGTATCATATACCAACAATGTATTAAAAAAAACAAAAATAAAAAATAAAACTGACTGGTGCATGATACATAACAGATTCACCAGCTTCCAAAAATTACTCACACTATTCCAAGACCAAAAGCCGCACTAATTACTACCGTACATATTGTATCATCGAGTATATAGTATCAAAGTGATCATAACTTCACCACCAATGACAAACCACATAAATACATCATAATATATATAACCTATATATACTATATATCATGTATAAATACGCTTCTCTTATATAAAGAAACGCATATATATAAAAAAGCGTATGATATATATACATATGCAGTATACTAAGGTAACTACATATAATATACTGATATATATAATATAGGACAGAGTGCCATGCAGGCAACCGGGCGGCGCAGGTTTCAATCCTAAGTCCCGATCCCATAGGTAGAAAATTGGCCTAAGAGAAGTTTCACCCTTAGCACAGCGACATAGGGCTATGGCCGCGCTGAGGTGCCCGAACATAATATAATATTATATATAAATATATATATATAATATAGATATATATATCATATAATATATATACTATATCTATAACACTCTATTATGATAGGCCACTATCCATATAAAGGAAGTTCACATTAAAGTGGGGCGTTGATAATCGAAGATCGGCAGAAACCTCCGCTCTGTGCATCCATGCAGGTCGTGAGCGTGTTAGCTAAAAGCACAATAGAAAGATCCATCGAGAGTTTCCAGAGTTGCTTTATTTTTCCATCATAGTTTAATTCTATATGTTAATGTTTCTTATAATTTTCTTTTTTATTCTTTTTTAAACGGTGCTTGCAGCCGACGGCACTGGCACACGAGGGGGCGACGGAAGTCCCCCCCGTCGTCCCCTGCTTGAGGCCGGAACGGAGACCTGACTCTTTCCTTCTTTTGCGATTTTAATCTTGGGTATTTCCTTTCTGTTAAAAAAAAAAAAAAAAAAAAAACTTATTGGCAACCTTACCGCCCACTTATCTGCCTTGAAATATCAGAAAAAAAAACAATCGATACTGCATTCGGTTCAGATAATATCGGTTAACTACCCCATTAAAGGATAAGTTCCTACTATATATAATATATAATAATATATATATCATATAGATATATATATATATCCTATTATATATCATTATGTATATATCGAATGTAGATTTGCTTTCTCTTCTACAAATCCTATATTTTAGATATTTGCATATATGATAATACTAGGTACAATATAAGCAGAGAGATGAGATCACCCCTCGGAGATGTAGAGTGAGGACGAGAGAGACGAAGACGAGAGAGACGAGACGAGACAGAGAGAAGAGACGAAGATGCGAGAGAGAAGAGGAGAGCGAGAGAAAAAACAGAGATATAGTTAGAGATGTTACTACACATTCAAACAACATCAAGGAACAAAAAAAAAAATGAAAATAAAACTTTTGCAGACAAAAAGTTTTTCAAGTTTTGTGAGTAATGTTAAAAATGCAATCATTCCCAGAAATGTTAGGTAAAAAACTTTACTTCAAATAATTCCATAAATATCAAAAAGAAAAATAATCTTCCTAAAGTTTTTGAATCTATTCTTAACAAGAAGATTTAGAAACATCTTGCTCGCAATTTACGTTTTATTACGCAATTTTTGATTACCCAATTTACGAATCTGCTCTTAAAAAGAAAATTTATAATTTTCGATTTTATTTAGAATTTACGATTTTATTCTGATTCCAATTTCCCTTTACTGAAAACTACCTTTTAACATCATTTCTATTTAAAACATGATCATTCCAATCAATCTCACCTCACAACTCTTATTTGCAAAAGCAAATGTCATTCCTGTAGCTTTTAATTGTACTCCCTTAGGCGTTTCAATGTACTTTCTTAAGTAAGAAGTTGAAATTTTCCACAGTGTTTAACTAACGCTCTGACAAAATATATATTAGGCATGATAATTACTTCCTTACTCTTCTAAACAACGCAAAGGATTATAATTTCTTTCATCATTTTGATCCTCATATCCTTAATTATATATATCCAATTACATCTGTCATAAAATACTTATATAAACGCAACCTTTATTCCTAACTATTTTTCCTATTTATATATTATATATATCATAAAATACTTATAAAACCAACTCTTTATTCCTTCAACTATTTATCCTTTTCTCAATGTATCAATTTATATCATTAATAAATATATTATACGTATATAGTATACATCATTAATCATATATATAACTATCTATTGATTATATAATAATATATATGTACATTAACAAAAGACAGAATAATCACTTATTAGGTAGCCTATAAATACTATCATACTTACAACTTCTAAAATGGGGTAAAACTGGTTTCACAGGGTAAAATCCCGGTAAGCTTAAGGAAAATTTGGCTATATTTTCATAAGATGCGCAACCGCTTATGAACTTGCGGGGGACAAGGGGCGACAGGGCCTTTTTTCTTAGGATAGAATAAAAGACGTATATCTATTGAAATATTATATCACAATTAAAACGCTTCTTAATAGATCTGCCAATGTGAAGTATCTTAAAATACTTATAAAACCAACTCTTTATTCCTTCAACCATATTTATCCTTTGTGGAAATAGATTGCAAAATACAGTTAGGCTCTGGCACAATTCCTCTGAAGACTGAAGACATACCCGATCTATCCGTAATTTCGCAGTACTTAAATCACACATAGCGTAAATTACAGAGTCTCCAAGGGTATGTAATGTGTATTAGTCGCTATTATTCTAGTTTCTAAGATACTAAATTAATACAATTAGGTTAACGGTACAAGAACCTTTCGGCACGAAGACAAAAGTGCCGACACGACGAATCCAACCGACAGAGCTCAAACACTGACGGCCCGGCAGTACATCGACCAATCGTCAGGCACGAACCACAGACAACTAGACAGGAACAGCACGACACGACCACGCAAAGCCAACCACGCAGGGCAACACCGGACAAGCCATCAACCAGCACATACCCGAAGTTACCAGGGTAACTAATTTTCAGTGTATAAATAATTTTTTTTATAGTTTTACATTAATATTTTCCCTTTATTGCTATTTTTTAACATATAAGTATAAATGACCTAGGTATTATATTACCGTATATTATGTATTATATTGTGGTAATTATGCATGAGGTTGGCTCAGTAAGTAAGAAAGTTTAGTCAGGAAGTGAAATCAGTCATTGAGGCATTGTGGTAAGTATGTAGGTCAGCTTCAGTAACTAAGGAAGTTAAGTTCCATTGAATAGTGGAAGCGTAAGGTGGCACAAATCTTTTTGTTATTTAATTTTATTTTTATGTCATTTAATCTTTTATTTATTTATCTTTTATACTTAATAAATCATTCTTTTGTATTAACATAACATAAAATGTGATAACATACTATAAAATAATAAAAACCTAACAATTTTTTTATCACAATTGTAAATAATTTTATAGGAATATGTAACCTAGAATAACCTCTCAAAACATCTCATTTTACATATTAAAAAAAAAAAAAATTATGTGCAAACACTGCACCCCTTGTGCCAAAGCGTTTACGTTCTTATAGTTTTTTTCTACCCAAATTTAATTTTTATCACGCTTAGGATACTTCGTTATTACATAATTTTTATTTTAATAAGATTAAGTAAGCACAAGACCGTAAAGAAATTATACATAATTTAAATACCATTTTACCCGCGCACTTACAGTTTTACCCAAAAAAAAAAATTTCACGACTGCTTTTTAAAAAAATACTAAAAAAATATTTTATTTTCACAATTTAATATTTTCTTTATTCTCATAACATCTTAAGAAGGTTAAATTTGAGAAAAAACATTTTAATATGGTGTGTAACTTGAAATTTCGATTTCTTATGACGCGCCCAAG